>MJUU01059210.1:11384-37251 GCA_002080025.1 Modiolus philippinarum | reverse complement strand
AAAAAAAAACATGAATGCAAGTAGACTTTTAACTGACTTTGGAATTTGGTTGGTCCAAAAAAACTTGAAAGCCCCGTTTTTATATATTCTATGTTATCTATTGTTTTTAGGTTTGCTACAACATGTGACTAGTTTAAATGAAAAAAAAAAGAAAGAAAAAGTCTTCCATTGGATACTTGTATTTAGGATTTTGAACGAACGACCAAGAAATATGATCCATTTTCAACAATTTTTAAAATCCCCACAATATGTATGTTTGTCAAATATATAGCATGTTTGATAATCATTTATGGTATTTGCATTAATATTCAACATAAAAGTTATTAATAAATGCAAATATATATAGAATATACAAGTCCTTTGGTTATTTCTTTTTGATTATCTAAAAGATAAAGTTCATGAAGACCATAGGTAAATAAAGCAAACAGTAAATGTACCGGGAAGTACCAGCCATCCAATCATTTTATTAATACGAAATGAAATTGAAAGCTCACCACAAATGATGTCAAAATAAAAATGATATAGTCGAATGATAAACATACTTCAGCTGACAGTTTCGAGTATTTGTTCGTGACTACCACTGTGCATATGAACGAAATTTCGGACGCAGTTGTGTCATGGAAAATAAAAAGGTGAAAACCCAATGAGATAACAAATTTAAATACTTGGCAAGGTACCTTGGCAGAAACTAACATGATGGTAGCATTTGGAACTCAACGAATTACCTGATAATTTCGTATTAAATCCACAATAAATAAATAAATAAATAAATTAATAAATAGATAAATAAATACATAAATAATAAAAACCGATGCAGAAAAGCGGCAAAAATATGTCCACGGCCAACTATGTCATTACGGGTGCAAATAGAGGACAATCTGATTGTATTAAGTCTCACAAACGAAGTTTGAAGAGACATGTTTTGGTTTTATCTGCACTGATGAGACATAAGTTGTCGAAATGCGCATATGCAGAAAATAAACTAACAGTAACTTCAGTATTTTGTTATTGTCATTATTCTTGTTCGTCTTGTCTTTCCGACAGCATTCTGCCTACCATTTTCTAATGTTCGGATCTTGGCCAAGCTTCACAACGGAACCCTGTCCCAAAGCTTGGAACTTTCAAAATTGCATCCGCTGCTATGGAAATAACAAATTGGCGGGAAATTAAAAATGTTCTGCATAGGATGAAACTTTTTAGATAGGTTACCCAACAAATGCGAAATTATTTATCAGTTATCTTATTTTTGTTTAATTTGTTGAAAACGTACAGGAGGCAATTTTTCATATGTTATTTAATTTTTAAATTTTACCTACTTTCTCAATTTGTCCAAGTCGCTTGTCTATGTCCTTAGATGATAAAGCTTTAACTAAAATAAAATGAATTGGTTTGAAATGATTTTTGTTCTTCTATTCGCACTCCTGCGAGACTGATTTTCTTAATGGACTCGTAAATTTAAAGGCTCATAAAATACAAGATGCTAGTTCCTTCAATTTCATCTACAGATACATTGATGATGTTTCTTTCCATTAATAAAACTCTTCTGTGATAAGAGATAAGGATATAAAGGAAAAAAAAATATCGATCTTTATTTTTATGGTTATATCTCGAATATGACGAAAATTGTCATCTCAGTACTCAAACTTATGACAAAAGAGACGATTTAAATTTCAAATTTATCAATTTCCCTTAATGGATAGTAATTTGCCTGCTTCTCCAGGACTTTCTTTCGTATACATGATTCGTTAGGCAAGAGCTAGTGCCAATTATTTAAACTTTCTCAAAAGGCATGGTTATCTCCGAGACTGTTTTATCAATCAGGGCTTAGAAACGATCATTAAAAAGTTCTTCAATCAATATCAGTCCTTTGTTACAACCTTCCAATAGCATTGCTGTTGAGTTTATAAAAGACATAACTGCAATAGGAGAAGAAGTTTGGCGCCCAATAAAACCGTTTTAACACACAATTTGTACCAAATTAGAACATTTCAGGGTTTACAATTTTTTCGGAGGTTTTGCATTTGTCTACTTATTTATGCCTTTCGGATTAAATCTGTCGGGTAATTTTGCTCATGCTTATTCGAACTTATGTCGAGGATTTAATGGATTACTTTCCATTATACTCCTTTCTCCTATTTCCGGTGTATACCTCATTCCGGTGTAGTCGCGAATTCCGGATTTTCACAGCATTGCGTGTTTGCGAGTGCGCTGGGTTCATATGTCAGTGACGTCAGAAGGTCTGCTATTTACTACCGTCAACACATAGATGGGACAACAACTATTTCAGCTAATATTGATTATATACACTTACCTTCACGATTTTACTGATATTCACTTAACCTGTGTATTGCATGAAAAGTAAATGAAATATATTTATTGCTTTTTTGGGTCCAAAATAAAATATTGTCAAGTCTACATCGTCTGCAACATGTAAAGCTTCCTCAGCAACAGTCACGTGATTTTAAAACGTCAAGATGGTCTAGAAAAAAGTATGGAAAACTAGGTAAACAAAAATAAATGATTTTTTTCTTTATTTAAAAAAAGAAACGTAGTTGGTGATCTTTGGTTGTAAATTCCGCAAAGATCCACCAATTTAAACATGAAAAAAAAATTATATGAATATTTTGGAAAGATTTGGTACAGAATTTGGGAAATGTAAATTAAAGTTTTTTTTTTAATTATTTAAATAAATTTATGTTTCTTATAATAATAATAATAATAATCATCATCATCATAATAATAATAATGAAATAACATTGATTTCTTTAACTTAAAGATAAATGTTATTCAAATAAATGTTGTGTTTTATATGCTTCTTTTCAATCTAGTGTACTAATATGTCGTTTTGATTTGTTGATCTTAAATATTGATGTCCGTTTTGGGAATCCATACACTACTTTGCTTTTGCACCGGAAATAGGAGAAACGTCAACAACGCTAAGTGTGATTGACCTGTGACTTTTAATCAAATGTTCAAAAGATAGATATTCGAGTTTGTTTACCGTTGTATGCATCATTTAACAGAATGATATCTTTATTTATTACTGATAGTTATCATAGTAAATGATAGATGCAGTGAGAATATTTATTAAGAGTTTAAGATATTGACCACCGGAATCAGGAAAACCCTGTATATATATACAACATAGGAATTGTTGGGGTCTGGTGTTATACCCTCAGTCGTGTGTCTGTCTGTCTACAAAGAGCTTGAACTTTAACTTATCATCTAAATTACACAGTACTGTTTTCAAACTTTATTATCAAAGTATTCATTACAAAGCCACTCACACGGCCATCAATCGATCGAAGTAACAGCCAAATGCTGTGACTGGAAAAGGTTCGATTTCAGTTTCAGATGTCAAAGTTGTTTTGAAGTTAAGCTCCATTGGAAGAAATTTTGGAAATTTGAGGGTTTCGACCAATACTCTTGAACGAAATTGTCAAGATGGTCAGTAAGGAGTTTTAACAAAACTCCGTCAATTCCGAATTTTGGTCAATGGGAGAAAGGGGATCTAGAGTTATGCCCCAGGCACCCTTGAACCAAATGAATTTCCAAGTAACCGCTGTGACTTCAGACAACCACTCGGCAGGGCATCATGCCCTACTCTCTGTCCTACCACTGGCGAGTACGTTTCAGCAACGAAACCTATGAGTGATCATATAGAGGTCATTTTCCAAATGTCACAATTTTCCTTGAATACCTCTTTTACATGTTTTATGTAGAATCCAAATTAAAAGCAACTTCGGTTTGTTGTTATTTTTACCACTTGGCCGATGCCTCTGTCGGTGGACACTTCGTCCCCGAAGGTATTCAGCGACCAAATAGCCAGTACTGGGTGCTGGCTTAAAAAACCGATTTTATCAGGAAAATTGCAACATCTAGATTTAACATTTTTTTTTCAAAACTGAAGGGTATCTACGTTTGCATAGCTCTGTCTTCAGTTGGTTTTGGCTTTTCGATTTAGATCTTTTTATTTGTTCTTTATCAGCCTTTACAAATATTTCGGTATATAGATGTGCAAATATTTTGATTTGATCTGCACTGAAGAGACATAAGTTGTCGAAATGCTCATATGCAGAATCCAAATTAACAACAACTTCGGTATTTTGTTATTTATAAAGGTATTGGATATTTGGATCCTTCTTAGACTACATTAATTTGAAAAAAAGTCAGAAAACTAACCCATAGAAACACGATGTACTATGCATGCTCTCTTGAGCCGTTGCTTATGATTTACAGTATACTTGTGTATCTAATTTTTGACTAAATATAACAGCTTATCTCTTTGTCATGGATTAAGAATGTGTCCGACCAGGATGTTGGATCATACAAGGAAGTTTAGAAAATCTAGACAGTCATCAGATTCGTGGAAAGTGGTTTGAATTTTTTCATCTGGCATAAACGCCCTAATTGATCTAACCATAAAATATATGGAAACGTAATGTTTGTATAGGAATTAATTCTTCATAACATATTTGAAAAGGTTTAACCTTATTAAGGTCATTTATTATTTTTATCCATTATCATTGTTAAATAAAGAAACCAAATTTAATAAATAGAGATTAATACATGGCCTTTTCCGTATCAGCACAGTTATCATCCCGAGAACCCCATTTCAGCCCGAGGCACCAGTCACCATATATTTTATGTTAGTAAATCGAAAATTCACAACACGAAACCTTAAATGAAAACTTTTACCTCAAAGGATGAGTGGGAGCAATTACAAAAATTTTAGACATTCAAAATGTCAGGAAATACATAATGTCTTCCAACTGTTTTGATTTGATCTGCACTGAAGAGACATACGTTGTCGAAATGGCTTATACAGATACTAAAATTTATAGTAACTTGGGTATTTTGTTATTTATGAAATGCATGTAGATGTTTCAATAAAACTTGAGCAGTATTTCACTAGAACAATGTATGGAATTGCTTTTCAAATAAGCGCTCGTTACGGCATTCCGACCCGGTACAAATAACTGAGATTGGGAGATACTCACCTTTATCACGTCATATGCGTTTGTCACAAGATGCCGTTGCTGGTGGACTGTTAGTCCCCGAGGATAGCCAGGACTTCGACGCTGGCCAAAAAAGCCGATTTATTTGAAAACGTGCAATATCTAAATTTAAGAAGATTTTATTGAAACCTAAAGAGTATCTCCCTCTCTTAGCTGATTTTGGCTTTCTTGTTTAGATCCTATTGGTATTTTGTTCTCTCTCAGCTTTTACATATTTCGGTTTATGAATTTCCTAATGTTTTGATTTTATCTGCACTGAAGAGACATAAATTGTCGAAATGCACATATGCAGAAACTAAATTAAAAGTAACTTCGATGTTTTGTTAGTTATACCAGTCAAAAGGCCTTTTCAAAAAAATCATTTGGTTCGCCCTTCGGTTTCGGCATTTAAATACAAATAAACAGTTCCGGTTATCAACCCAACACGGCAAGTGTTGTTCATCCTGAACAAAGTTTACTATGGTTTACTGTGACACTGCACTAATTTTGTTATAATTAAAATGTATTAAGGGTTTAAGTTGTGTATTGTTAGCCAACCGTACGAGTGATATCCGGTAGCGAAGAGTGTTTGTACCTCCATTTGATTGGAGAGTTCAAATCCAGGAAAAGATAACAACATTTTTTGAAAAGGGCTATACTACACCGTATAAAATAGCAAAGGAATATGGCAACCGTATGATTATGAGTAGATAATATATATTATTGAAGACAACTAAGAACATTTTAGTGAGATATTTATTTTATTTTCAACAAAATAAATAAATAAATAAATAAACTTATTATTTATCAATCTTTGTTTCATTATTTACAAATGCTTTATTATCAGTCCCATTTATAGACACATTCCCATTTGAAATCGTAGATACACCACTATCAGATGCTGTGTCTATATTCACATTATGTTTCCTGAGTACCTTATCGAAAATTTCTTCCACAACTGATTTGGGTGTTAAACCTATTCTAAAGAATCCTAGTTGTCCGTTCTTTATGTTCTGACAATTAACAACAGTTGATGCTGCATTTTCCGGTGATGGTCCGTCACACAGTACTCCATCACACTGTAAGCATAAAGAAACTTAAAAATAATATGTTCATATACATGTTTTATTAATAAGGGACTTCTGACTCATGTTTAAACCGGAATACATTTCTGGTACTATACGAAAAAAATTAATACATCAATAAATTGGGAGGGAATCACTAGAATTAATGAACACTGTTGAGCTAAGGTTGGTTTTTAATCAATCTGTTGTAGCGCTTCAAGTCAATTGTTTTTCGTCAATCAAAATTTAGTGAAAGACTTGTCATGTAGGAACAATTGTAATTGTATATAAAAATATACTTCAATTTCATAAATATTTTATTTTTTATGCGGTATATATTTATTTAAATAGATCAAGAATCCAGCCACTCCGTCTCCACTACGTGCCGTACTGGTATTTGAGGAGATCGTATGCGCCTTCAATTACACGAGAGTTCCTATCTCGAAAGTCCTGTATTCTATAATTCACGTTGACACTTTACACATTTTTAGGTTTAACTCAAAAACGGACTTCTGTGAAAATGTTTATTCTTAAAGTACCAATTTTTGTGGATTTCGTGGTTGATTTGAACCATGAAATTTAAAACTCAACGAAATAACAATTTTCCTTTTACTAGCTATTGAAAATTCTTCAAACTCACTCACCAATGATTTTTCATAAGTACCACGAAAATTGAAACTCACGAATAAAACTATTTCCACAGTATTTTGTTTAAAGACTTTTTAAACCTGTATAGAAAAAAGAAGGGAAACGGGGAATGTGTCAAAGAGACAACGACCCAAAGGGGAGTAATAACACCATAAGATCTTCAGTGAACGGTGAGAAACCCCACACCCAACGGCAGGTCGGAGTCGGCCCCTGAATAAAGATTAATCAAGTTACGCGAAATAAACATCATCCTAGACTCCTATAGACATAAAGTAAACTAACTAGAAAAAAGACAAGACACACTAAGGCTTAATTAATTTCCCGCAAACCTGCTGCGGCGGGGTTAAACTAGTTTTATTGGGCCAAACCTCCCCCTATAGCCAATGTAATAAATCAAAAAACAATCGTAACAACAGTAAAATTCAGTTGGCAACAGGACTGAGTCAATTGTGAAAAATGAAATTGAAAGAACTAAATATTCGGACATAAACATGAAATCACAAGAGACTCATGACTAGCAGTTAACTGACATGCCAGCTCCAGACCCATTACCAACTGACAAATTAAGTTATGTACCCTCAGTATACAGCTTCTACCAAGATCCCTTCCTGTGAGGAGTTTAGCATAAGGATTTCATGCATATACCAGAATACACAACCCCGTGTCCATTCAATACAGATTTTAGAAATTTAGAATGTGTTTAGTTAAAATGCAAAGACCCTATCAAAAAATCAATGTTAATACCAAAGCAGGCCATACGTAATGACTTGACGACAATACCGTAATTATAACCCTTATGAATTAGACGATTTAAAGGTTTTATAAGTTTATTAGGCGAGTTTAAGTAATTTTTACTCTTATGTAAAACATTACCGTAAAAAAAGGGATGTGAAATAGTCTAGCCAATAGTGTTACAGTGATTATCTTTCAGTTTGTCTATGAGTTCTGTGATTTTACGTTTTTTATTTTTGGCCTTACCGAATTTTGAAATCCATAGCATTTATAGCCAATCTTTTCACGGTCTACAAAATACATGATTTTAACAAAAACAACAATTACATGTACTCTCATTTAAAGCAGGACTCCAGGCGCGGATTCAGGGAATCTGAAAAGGGGGGTTCCAATCGAGAATTGAAGAGAAATTTTGCCGAGCGGAGCGAGTCGCGAAAATTTTTGGGGTTTTTCTTAGTAAAACACCGGGATTTTCATTAAAAAATACATAATTGTTAAAAAAAGGGGGGTTCCAACCCCGGAACCCCCCCCACTTTGGATCCGTCAATGGACTCATACAACGTAATGAGGAGAGCTACAGATACGCTGACTAATTTGTGATAAAAGGAAAGTCAGCTACAACAATCAAAAGTAAGTTTTAGAATTAAAAAAATCTAATCATCATCTGATTCTTGTTGTCATTAGTGACGTCAGTTTTAAAAAACAATTCTTTGAAAATGTGTTATAAGTGATGTAAATTTTCAACCATTGCATCTTGGAACAAATACAAATACTAATTACTATATGTATCAAGTACCACTTTACCGCAAATTAACACACCAGCTTCCTAACACATTTCTATCAAGTGTCAAAGGGTACTTTCATAGACCTTTATCAGATGATAAAACAGATTGTCAAGCTGAAGTAATTCCTAGCAAACGTTGTTGACAGTAACGTTGAAAAAATTTAAAGCAAGAAGAAAATGGCTTACACATGTCAAACTCCACGCCAAGTATGAAGTAACTCAGATATTGGTTACAGTTTAACATGAAAGTATCTGAAAAATAGAACGAACTTCAGGTCTGAAAACGGCGTACGAACACATTACAACTCATCACTATTTAGATCAAACATTTATACCACCGTCTGTTGAAATATTTTATCTGCAGGGATTGGTTACTCGCCAAAATTCAAACCTTTGTATCTGAAAATGGGCCCACTGGCTTAATATGTCTTTTTGAATCAAAAATAAGTATTGGAAATATTGTACTCTATCAATTTTTACACATTTTTCGTTTTATGGATTCCCAAATGTTGATTTTATCTGCATTGAAGAGACATGGTCGTCGAAATGCGCATATGTAGGAACAAAATTCACAGTAACTTCGATATTTTGTTATTATTTTGTTATTTGTTATGCCTCTGCTGGTGTACTGTTAGTCACCGAGGGTATTTACCGACCCAGTAGCCAGTACTCCGGCGCTGGCACGAAAACCGATTTTATTTGAAAACTTGCAATATCTAAATTTAAGAAAACTAAGGAGTATCTCCCTCCTGCATAGCTTTGTCCTTAGCTGATTTTGGATTTCCTATTAAGAACCGATTAGTAATTTGTTCTCTGTCAATTTTTAGAGAAGAGAACACATCATTTAGCAGATGATCAATTCAACAATGGATATCTCTTTAGTGTATAGAAAATTGATATTTGAAGAACTGAAAATACTAGATGTTTTGTGGGTATATTTTTAGTAATATTGGTGACGTATTAATTAAAACCCTATGGTGACAACACTCTAAATCGTTCCATGGTTTGATTTCAAATTGGCAGGCAAAGTTAATTCAGTAGGGTAGAACAGTAATTTCTTTTGAAATGCTTAAACAGAATGATCGAAACTAAAACATATAAAAGACTGACTAAAATTGTCTGTGTTACTGAATTGATCTTGACGCCACACCCTAAAGTATTTCAGTTACAGTGGGATTGATGGCAAAGAAAGTCAGAGTATCCAGACGCCAAGAGTACTAGTTACTTGAGGAAGTAACTCGTCAACTTAATTATACACACATCATTTGTATTTTAAATATGGAAAGCAGGATACGGTCTTCTTATCTAGCAATGATAAGCTAAGCTAAACTAATCATATTGGTTGCGCTGGCTACACCACTTAATAAGCGTAAATATACGGATAAAGATTTGCATATTTAGAGTGAAAATCAAAGAACAAAAACTAACGTTTTTATCACCCAGTTTAGCGATGACTTGCCAGTGATGTGTAGTATCTGCTTCCCCTGTGGGATTGGCCGATGTCACAGCAATAGGACCTGTCTGATCAATTAGATGGCACGTGATGCTGTTGTCTGGAATACGTATAGCTATACTGTCGGGTTTTCCAATATACTTCCCAGAGCTGCCTAGTCCAAGACAGTTTACCCATTCACCTGTAAATATTGCTTTTAATATTAATCGCATGAAGGTTTCTTTAAAAATTTTGTAAAAATTAGATGATTTAAATTGAACCTTTAAAAGTCAAGCTAGAACATTTGTTTCAAATCAAAGACTTAATTAATGCATTAAAACCTACAAAAAGATGAGTATATTCTTTTGGATTCAAAAGTATAAACGGCTGACGTTGATATGCATAAAAGCAACTAGTTTCATTATTTACTTATTTATCAAACAAAAGCTAATCATGTCAATTTTATGAAAATATGAAGATTGAATACAAGAACGAATATATTATGTCGCTTCCAAAAAGATATATAAGTAAGCGGTAACTCGGCATTTATTGGATATAATTATATCATAAACGAACCTCTTTTAACTACTGCACTTATATTTGAAGGCCAAATTTCTTTTAGAAAGTCCCAAAGAATAGGTCCGAACTCATCCTTGGCTGCCTTGATTTGATTTAAATTAGATATCCATACAGACATTGGCCTATCTTCGGCTAGTTTCTTCGTCTTGTATGCCCTCTGTGAAAAGATATATATACACTTTACAAATTCGTTGAAGCATGGCTTTATGTGAATGCTCTGGGTATATCACCAATTCATTGCTCTTTCTGGTGAGCTCGTTACACTCGTAATAAAAGAATAATGGTTGAGTGTCTGTAGGAGTCTAGGATGATGTTTATTTCGCTGAACTTGATAACTCTTTATTCTGGGGCCGACTCCGACCTGCCGTTGGGTGTTGGTTTTTCTCACCGTTCATTGAAGATCTTATGGTGGCTTTGAGTTGTTATTGCTCCCTTTTGGGTCCGTGTCTGTTTGACACATTCCCCGTTTCCCTTCTTCTTTTCTATTGAATGCCTATCCCATCCATCGTACATGCAATAGACGAAAGAAACCAAAGCTGGAATTTTACGATTTCGAGTTCTATATTGAATCTACAGTTCAAGATTTTTTTCTTCCAAATTTGTAATATTTTCAGTTTTCATCACTTGCAAATACAGATTTATTAATATATCAAGAGCTTTACTTTAGGTAACCAAACGGAATTATCAGTAAAATGTCAAAAGACTTTTTTGATTTTATTGGCTCAATAATTGGCCTCTGGTGTATAGAAGCAGCTCAGGAAACATAAGTCAAATCTGCTAAGGGTTTGTTGGAAAGGACATGGACTTCAAACACAAGACTTGGGATGATGGCATGCAGCATGCATATTGGACTTCTTAGTACGTATTTGTAATGAAAAACATTGCTTGTAATCCTTCAGACAAAAATATGCGAAGTTGAATCATTTTATGGGGCGATACTATGATTATCAGACAGGATCTACACTGCGGTATTCCCTATGCATCAGTCAATATAATATAGTTACCTCCACTGCTGCAGGTTGGTTACAAGCTGCGGCTAAGATATACACCGTGTCACTGGGAAGGCCACAAATTTTTCCCTCGTTCATTAAATCTACAAAATAATTAACTAGAGGCTCTAAGCCACCTTTTATTGAGATATTGCAAAGATGAAGCAAAAATATTGCTGTGGCAGAAAGGTCGTCTAATTGGATGCAATTGTTACAAAAGAACAGCTTTTTGTTCAAATTGTACAAATATTATCCGACATTTATGATTTCAAATAAGATTCTATGACATGCAATGTATAATTGTTTTTGAGATGGTAATCGGATATTTTTTTTCATTATCACATCAAGGAAATAATTTTAGCCACTGCTTGCATTCATGTTTCATTAGTTAGTTATTAGTTTATTGAAACAAGGTAAAAATACCTGGGATATATAATCACTAGAAAGTTTGTTTCAAGGGAAACTATCAATGGTTCTCCAGCAGGGTCCTATCTTAAATTTGTTCCGTGTTAGAGGCCTTGTTTTTTTTCTACTATGATAAAAAAACAATAAGCAATCATCGTTAAAGGCCTCCTATTAATCATTCTTATTTAGTTTTCAGTAGCTTTAAATATTTGAAATATAATCCAGTAATAATTTTCGAGCTATTTAGTTAATGTTCAATTTTTTATCAGAACAAAATTCAGAAAGTCTTAATGGCACCAGAGTGCATAAGGCGAGTTGCAACTTCAAATATTATGTCACCAAATAAAGAAGGAGACCCAAATATTTCTACAATTGTCTATTTTTTTATCTTTCCTACCTAATATCCAAAATTCTAAGAATTCAAAAAGGTCAAATTTCATGTCTTGACATTTCAATACATAAATCACTGCGATCTCAACTTTGAACTGATTACAATTTCAATCAATGATTAATAGCTGGCAGCAAAGAAAATACCAAAATTTCTTTGAATCAGATGTTCACTTTTGAAGCTATCATCGAGAAACCAAATATATTTGAAAATCAATTTCAATCTATTTTCAGTCAACATGACCTTGACCTTTGACCTACTTTCTCCACATTCTATACGGTTCTTCTCTTTTTTTTTGTCTTAGTTTCAATTGAATTGCATATAAATGTTTTTATCGCACGGAAAGCAATTTTTCTTAAAAATAAAAGTGACAACAAAAGTCCGAATCGATCAAAGGAAGAGACCAGTAAGGAAAATCCGTATAACATTCGACTGAATCAGGGGAACACAATCCGACACAGAACATTTTTGGTAAGCCGTCATATTCCCGACATGGAACGGGCATTTTATAAATGAAATGGTGGGTTAAACCAGGTTTGTTGATGCATCAACCTCCCGCTTATATGACGACTAACTATAACTTCTGTGTGCCCAGATTGTGTTAAATATCAAAGCAATAATATTGTCAGGGCGCACTGCACTATTTCAATACGCCAATGTTTGACAGACCTCGAAAAATTTACAATTTATTTTCAATTTCAATTTATTTTTGTGACATTGACGTTTGGCCCTTTTCCCCGAAAAATCAATAGGGTTCGTCCCCTAATGGTATCCTAAAATATGTCCAAGTTTGATTTGAATTAAATCTAAACTTTTTGAGTTATCTTCCGGAAACTAAATTTTTCTTTAATTTTTAATCTATTTTCGGTCATTGTGATCTTGACCTTTGATCTATACTATATTAAATCAATAGGGTTCTTCCCCTCCTAGTATTTTACAATATATCATTTCAATAGACCATTTGCCAATTCAAACGGAATTCCCGAATTTGTCCTCGCGCTTTACAAACTTGGAGAAAGGGAAGCAACTCTAGACCGGACAAACACGGTTAGTTTCCAACGTAAACTAACCAAAATGTAAAAATTATTTTCTCTTGACCTGTAAGGATTCCAAACTTCGACTTTGGTGAACTTTATCAAAATAATATGACCTTTTATGTGCCTGTTTGATTTGCTTTATATCCCAATAGATTTCATATACCAGAATGCTGATTTATAAGGGTTTCTTCGGTAAATGTGACAACCTGTCCGGTGTCACGTGACGTTGATTGAGTCAAAATTTTAAAGAACGGAACCAAAGTCGGTAATTGGCAAATCATCTATTGGATAAAATCATACTATTTTGGTCATTGTTACCTACTTTCTCAAAAATCAATAGAGTTCTTTAACTCTAATTGGTACCGAACAATATATTCAAGTTTCATTTCAATTGGGCGTGAACTTTTTGAGTTATCATTCGGACACCAAATTTTTGCTGAAATTTTCAATATATTCTCAGTCATTTGTGACCTCGACCTTCGACCTACTTTCTCCAACATTAATAGGGTTCCCCCTTTCCCTGCAGAATAATATATAAGTTCCATTTCAATTGTGGTCTTTTGGGGTTATCATCTGGAAACCAAATGTTTCTGACATTTTAACAAAATTTTCAATCACTGTGGCCTTTATCTTGACAATCAANAATTTCAATCTATTTTCAGTCAACATGACCTTGACCTTTGACCTACTTTCTCCACATTCTATACGGTTCTTCTCTTTTTTTTTGTCTTAGTTTCAATTGAATTGCATATAAATGTTTTTATCGCACGGAAAGCAATTTTTCTTAAAAATAAAAGTGACAACAAAGTCCGAATCGATCAAAGGAAGAGACCAGTAAGGAAAATCCGTATAACATTCGACTGAATCAGGGGAACACAATCCGACACAGAACATTTTTGGCAAGCCGTCATATTCCCGACTTGGAACGGGCATTTTATAAATGAAATGGTGAGTTAAACCAGGTTTGTTGATGCATCAACCTCCCGCTTATATGACGACTAACTATAGCTTCTGTGTGCCCAGATTGTGTTAAATGTCAAAGCCATAATATTGTCAGGGCGCACTGCACTATTTCAACACGCCAATGTTTGACAGACCTCGAAAAATTTACAATTTATTTTCAATTTCAATTTATTTTTGTGACATTGACGTTTGGCCCTTTTCCCCGAAAAATCAATAGGGTTCGTCCCCTAATGGTATCCTAAAATATGTCCAAGTTTGATTTGAATTAAATCTAAACTTTTTGAGTTATCTTCCGGAAACTAAATTTTTCTTTAATTTTTAATCTATTTTCGGTCATTGTGACCTTGACCTTTGATCTACACTATATTAAATCAACAGGGTTCTTCCCCTCCTAATATTTTACAATATATCATTTCAATTGGATAAAATCATACTATTTTGGTCATTGTTACCTACATTCTCAAAAATCAATAGAGTTCTTTAACTCTAATTGGTACCGAACAATATATTTAAGTTTCATTTCAACTGGGCGTGAACTTTTTGAGTTATCATTCGGACACCAAATTTTTGCTGAAATTTTCAATATATTCTCAGTCATTTGTGACCTCGACCTTCGACCTACTTTCTCCAACATTAATAGGGTTCCCCCTTTCCCTACAGAATAATATATAAGTTTCATTTCAATTGTGGTCTTTTGGGGTTATCATCTGGAAACCAAATGTTTCTGACATTTTAACAAAATTTTCAATCACTGTGGCCTTTATCTTGACAATCAAGAGGGTTCCTCCCATTTTAATATCCAACAATATATCTAAGTTTGATTTCAATTGAATGTCAACTTTTGGAGTTATCATCCGAAAACCAAATTTTTTCTGAACATTTCAGTATTTTCGGTCACTGTGACGTTGACCTTTGACCTACTTTCTCCAAAATCATTAGGGTTCCTTCCCTTCTAGCACCCAAGAACATATCCAAGTTCCAAGTTTCATTTCAAAGGTATGTAAACTTTTTGAGTTGTCATCCGGAAACCAATGTTTGACGCCGGCCCGCCCGCCCGCACGCACGCATGCTCATCCGTCCTTACCATCAAACCAATAGCCGAGCTCAACTTTGTTACAACTCGGCTAAAAAGCAAGAGGAAAATCCTATGTCTTTTAAAACGAATTAACATATTTACAATGTTTTATTTGAATAGGCTGTGAGTTTTCTGAGAAGTTTTACGAGATGACGATAGCAACGGTAAATGGCAATAAGTGATATGAGTTTTTTTGCCCATGTGAGCGATAAAATATACAAAAAAAATGAAATAACCTTTAAGATAATTCATTTAGAATGTTCAATATTATACAAAAAAATCTTTTTAAATATTTAAGGAAGCATTTTTTTCTTATTGTTATCGATACTGTTTGATTGATAAAATCTTTATTGCTTCGGTCAACCAAGTGGCAAAAGTTTAACTGAACAGAAGTCAAAGTTTACACCTCAAGCTTAAGTGCTAAAACAGATCTGAGGTCGTTAAAAAGACACAATGTATAAAAGTGTAACCTTTTCCGTTTGACATGTATACACTGTGTAGTATTTGTAAGGTAATAGAATGTAGGCGTGGGTTATAAATCTTGACTTCGATTCATTGAAAGTTTTGCCACTTGGTTGACTTTTGCAATAAATATTATTATTTTTTTTATTGCTCGATGAGAAAATGATTCTGTGATATACTGATTGATGTAAGAATCTGACAATTTTATTTGTTTTTTTCACATCATTTTACCTGAGACACAACATGGCAAAATTACCTCCTTGTTATTACATAATTTACAATACAATTGAATACCGACCGTGAGAATGTTATGAAAGGGTTCTGAAAGCTTTACCCTTTATGAAAGAAGGCATTTTAATTCAACATACTTGCTATTGTACGAACGCCAGTCGCCCTCCTTGAATCTGTTAATTGTACTCTATCCACACCGTGAGACAGAAGACTAATGGTTGACAAAGGTTTTCCAGTCGGTAGTATGTTCCTGCCATATATATTCTTCAAATAGGAAGCCAAGAAGGCATAGAGCAAAACTAATGCAAAAATAGCGGCGACAACTATTTGAAATATTTCCGTAGATTTTCCTGACGCTCCTTCAATGACGAATGATAACACCAAAAGACTGAAGCAAAAATTTATTCCAACCCAGACAATATTTACAGTCGTAGATAATCCTAAGAGTGTGATAGCTATAATAAGGAAGGATATAGCTCCAGACATATTTTCCACACTTCTCAAACCCTCACCTAGATCAAGAATCCAAAGCGTACCCCAAATTGACCAGAATGATGCGTACATGAGAAATGAACAGCTTTCGAATGACAAACCTCTAGAAAAAGCTGCGAAACCGACCACAAACTGTATAAGGCCTCCAAACCCAATACAAAACGGCAAAGAACCAGTGGAATTTTGTATTAAAGAGAACGCTGCAATAGCATTTACAAGGAATCCTAAACATTGTACATCTACATATTTTGCATACCCTAACATAACATCTGATGCAAAGATACCCTTGGCGGCTTTCAAAGGGTTTACTTTCGAGGTGCAGCAACTAACATTTGAAGTGCAATTATTGAAAATTTTGTTTTCAAAAATCAAAGTACCCAACGGAAGTTGAAAGTGGAAGCCAGCAATATAAGTCAAGTGTGCAAACACTACATAAAGCGAAACAACGACACCAACACAAGAGACAACACCAACGAAAATTCCGTGATAGCCATCAACACAAACAGACAGAATAAATAAAGTCATGACTAAACTTGATACAGCTCTACTTAGTTCTAATTTAATGTTTGCTATACATAGAGACAAAAAGAACAGCATTAGTATAACACAGAGTGAAATTTGTAAAGGAAATTCTTCTTCCATGAATATTTCTAACCAGAGAGTACATCCAACCACTGTCCATACAAGACCATATAGCAAAATGTGAAATCCATCTCCAACGGCATGTCTACGTAAAACAGATGTTCCTGACATTATCTGGACAACTCCGGCACTGAAAGGCCAGGCAAATGCCAATGTTGTCTTTTTAGATAATATGATAACATGCACGAAAAACACTGCATATGCAATAGCATTTGTAGTAAACCAAATTATATGATAATCATGTGATTTTGGCTGATTTTCCTTCCGTGTGGACGCATCCATCGGAGTAATTCGATTGTGTCCGTTGATGCTATCTACGCTACTTGACAACCAAAAATATCCCAAAAATAAAACAAGTATGATATAAACAGAACCAATGCCTTGTAGAGAAACAAATACTGATATGATTTCGAATATGAATGCCACAATACAAATTGCACAAAGAACGGTAACCTGACGAAGAGATTGGTTGTATATGGAAACAACTAACAGTAGAAGTGTAACAGTGATACTTGTACAATATCCGGGAACCAGATATTCTGTACCGTCTGCTGAAAACGTAATGTTGTACTTTCCATTTATTCCGTGCCACATGCTCGTAATTCCAATGGACATCCATAGCGTTGCTAATAGAAACAGCAAAGAGTTGACAATAGCTCTTTTGTGGGACACTGCTGTTATTCCTGAAAAAAGCGTTGATAATTTTGAATTTTTTAAACATATCTACAAACAAAAATCAGATTACTTCCCAAATGCAAACATGTACGGAAAAGAAAGAGATGGATATATAAGAATTTTCCTATAAATTTGTTTTTACAAGGTTATGAGTACAGTACCATGCAGATATACACTATTCCAGTTTTAAAATCTTCGAAGCATCTATAGTTCCGTAAAAACTAAACTAAGTAAGGAGTAATTGCTAAAACAATAAATTTTTGATAGATTGATAGTCTATTTCATTCAAAAGCTCACAAATAATATTTCATAAGTGTATAAGAAGTTAAATCCCAATAATTATTCATTTGTTTACGTTCAATGCCTTCGGTAAAATATCAGTAAAAATAAGTTGAAGTAGAAAAACCGTAAAGATATTACACCCTTATACTACTTCTTAAAATAATTAGAGCATTAAACAGTTTGAGGTAAACTCATATGATCAAATTTGAACATAGAATTTTAGATTTTCACGTTTCAATGAAAACTTACCTGAAATTATTGTTGTAACTGAAATCATAAAAAGTGCCAAACCATAGGAAATGTCTGAAATGACAGGACCAAAGCTTTGTACACTAATCAATATCGATGAAATTGCTACTGACAAAAACATAGCTGCTGTCGCTGACTCCATGGTAATGGTCACCATCTTGTTAATACTGATGAGGATTGCTATACCAATATACACTGCTTATCGACAAAGGACTTCTGTTGATTAATTTATATACATATCTGTGGTTGTTTCGTAGAATTTCAGTTTTATTTAGCACTGATGTCAATTCTTCCTTTTTGATATCTTTGCACGTATGATTGGTCAAATAGCGGGGATTTTTAAATGAACAGAAAATTACTTATATTTATACTTACATTAGATGTGATGTATGGTTTATTGTAGCTGTACGTTAATAAAGACAACATTAATTATGTTTAAACAAAAAGCAACAAGTGGCAGACCAGAGCCGTTTGCGTCTATACTGTATGCTGAACCAGGTGCTTTAGGCTTAGCGTGTAACATTTTATCAGCTGTAACAGTCGCCATAGGGAATATAAGTGGTTCTGATGATGAAATGGCTGGCATAATATCAGGTTAGATTTTCATTTTGTTGTCATCAGTGATTCATTATATAAAATTCAAATTAAATGCCGAAATTATTTGTACTATATCGGCTTCTTTTCCTTACTATTACATAAATTTGAAACTAGTCGAATTGAATTTAATTACTTCTTTTTCAAGGTAAAACCTAATCCATTTTCATGGTAATGGATGTCAGTATTCATATTATCTTCATTAATGTTAATAATTAATAAAAAGACCCATCATTGTAGCTTATTTACAGAAGCACGACGAACACTATAAATAACATATACCGATGATAAATATCTTGCACTTATATTTTAGAAAACGGATAAAGGGATAGCGTCAGGAATGTGCGCTCTGTAAATCGGCAAAAATATGAATTTTTAGTTTAAATTGATGTTTTTGCCAAACATTTGTCATAAAAGTCGCGATTTTTCAGTTGCACTCCTGGACCAACCCATGCATACTCATCTTCAAGTTTTTTTTTGTCGGCTGATTTTGATTCTCGAGTTACTTATGGTAATCATACTTATAAAGGTTCTTTTTCTTTTATGAATTATGGATTTACAAATTGGCATGACTTAACTTTTCCTGAGTTTATAAAAAGGTGACAAAAATTTCATTGAAGTCAACATATAGAATAAAGTTATGAAAAAATCTACACCAACAAACAAACAATGTAATGTTATGGTGTTGATAAAAAATAATAGCACGTTTTACAAAACACATTTGTATCATGGCAGAAGGTAACAAAACAAAACTATTGAGTCAACATCACAAATATAAGATAGACACAATTAAAATCAAGCACCAACGATGTGAACTCCACATAAATCGGTGGTTATTAGGTTTAAACAAGCGACTAGAGAGGTTAAGCATAAATTGTTCTTTTGTCGGGCTACTGCTTTTAGATTTTAGCATTTCTTTCTGCTGTGTACACCAAAGCAAATGCTTTATAATGGCGTTATTCAACATCTGGCCAAACCGTTGCTAGGGGACGTCTTTAACTTACCATGAGGTATGAGCATGTTGACTTCAAGATGAAGAAAAACAATAAGGCACGGACAATTTGATTTTCAATGGGGGTCTGGTATTTTTACCCGAACCGGGAAATTTTTTTGCGTACAGTAAACCAATGTTATTTTCACCCCTGGCAAATTAATATAACTGGACAACATTTTCTTCGTTTGTTAAAATATAAACTAAGGATAAAGATAGTATTGTTTTAATGCCCGAGTGGTGAAGGGGAATGATTTCAAGTGCCCCATCTTTGAATAAACAAATGCAAAAGATGCTGTTAATTTAAATACGTGATTTCATCTCCCGGGGGTCACTCACTATATAAGGTTCTGACAAACGGGGGTCCTTTTTTCATATATTTGTCAACGATGGGTATGTCATTTGGACTGTTAATCTGAAATTGGATCTTAATCATGACAGGTCACCATTTTTAGCTCACCTGGCTATAGCCAGGGTGAGCTTTTGCCATTACTTTTCGTCCGTCGTCCGTACGGCGTAAAACTTTAATACTTTCAAAGATGTTCTCCTCTGAAACTACTGGGCCAATTGAAACCAAACTTGGCCACAATAGTCCTTAGATGGTCCCCTTTAAAAAACTTGTTTTTCAGATCCGCACTGTTTCCAAGATGGTCGCCAGCGGGGATCATAGTTTTGACATTGGACCCTATGGGAAAACACTTTCAAAAATCTCCTCTGAAACTACATGGCCAATTAAAACCAAACTTGGCCACAATAGTCCTAAGATGGTCCCCTGCAAAAAGTTGTTTATCAGATCCGCGCTATATCCAAGAAGGCCGCCAGCAGGGATCATAGTTTTAACATTAGAACTGCACCCCCATCCAAAATAGCTGCCAGTCTGGAATATAGTTTTAACTTAAGATAATCTAACATCAATGTCTATTAACAAATTTGAAAATGATGCCCTTAAAACATCGGGATTATTTTAACTGCATATGTCAGCCGTGGCTCAGGTGAGCGATACAGGCTCTTGAGAGCCTCTTTTTATTGGATTACATCAATGATCTCTCATGTTAGAGCTTATCTCATAGTTAGTTATTAGCAGTCGCTGTATGTAGTCTATTGTATGCATGTTTATTAATATAACATTAATATTGAACTGGAATATTATTTCTCACTTTTCAACTTTTCATCATTTTTTTCTTTTTTTTTATTGTTGCTTATGTCAAGACAGTTGCATAATGTTAGTATCTTGTCAACAATGGGGTTCTAAAGTCTACAATGGTGTTGTGAATTAACGTAAATGTAATCTACGATGGGGTAGAAGTGCGGGACCTCATCTGAACCCCCTCACCACTGAAAATTTTTCGAGTACCCCCCCCCGTTTTATCTTTAAAATAGATATTCTCTTGGTGTCTAAAAATAAATGATTATAGTTGCCTTATTATGGTTTTTTATGGTATTAGGTAACTACCATTTGATGTGCGGTTGGAGGGATTTTTTGGCTAGCTCTTCGTTCCAATAAATTTAATGCAAAAAAATAAATAAAAAAAAAAAAAATTGGGAAAATCATTCTTGTCTTTTTATTCCAAAATCGAAACCCAGATTATCTTTTAAACCCAGATGCAGGCCACATAATTTTATGAATAAAAATGGGGGACAGAATTTTTTTCTAAAAAATCAAAGCCCTCTCCTCTGAAAATCAAATTTCCCGTGCCCAATGACATTTTTTAACCGCCTTTATCCATAAAAATGTGTTTGGATTGCAAGGACAACCTTCATAGAAATAATTCCTCTATAGTAGCTCTTTGTAAGGTAGCTAAAGAGAAATCTATTTCCGGAATTATCTTTGTAAATTACAGAGATCTTATTATATTAAATATATATTACGTAATACTTAATTACAGTCAAGATACTATCAAAAACTTAAATGTTTCATTTTGCTTCCGTTTCATTTTTCAACATGAATATTTAACAATCCTTACATCTGATCAAAAACTACTCGTGAACAGTTCAAACTAGTGCAATCTTTTCAAAGTCTATTCAAAGTACAAATAGTAAGGAGTCGATAAGGGTTGTACAGGCAATTAATGTACCAATCAAAATCGAAATTCTTGTTTATACATGTATAAATAGATATTTAGTACTTAGGCGTAAAGTGTTACTGGAAACACTTCCAAATATATGAGTTTTTAGACATTTTGTTCTTATTTCGAGACAGCAGGATATGAAATTGGAGCACATTACAAATTGCTATTTACTATTTTATTATGTTTTGACTATTCCACATCTGATTATATTATTTATAAATTGATGATATCATATTTTAAAAATATCTCGCTTTGCTTGGCAACAAAATGAACTCAAACCTTGAAGATGAGGTATAAAGGAGCAACCATTTGATTTAATGGTGGGGGGTGGTGCAAGGAAGTAATTTGAAAAAAAAATACAGGATCAGATATTTGGCAAAAAAAATATCAGGACAGGAGGAAGCTGAAACAAAATAACCAGGATGACATATATGAAGCAAAATTTCTGGCTTGGATCGAAAAAAAATGGCAGGATTACTTTGAGTGAGAAAAAAAATTGTCAGGCTAAAAAATTTCGTGAAAAAATAAATCCAGGATCAAATGTTCCTTCCTTGCCCCCCCCCCCTAAAAATCAAATGGTTGCTCCCTAACAATAAAATTTCCTTGCTAGGTTTTACCATGTATTTGTAGAGACTTTGTCTCGTGTGTACTCAATATCCTTTCATTTTTTTCAATATTACTAACTTGACAAATTATTTGTAATGGTGTTATGTTTTTCTCTTATAAACATTGTGCTTATGAGAATTAATTGCAAATCCTGGATCTATCAATCGACGACACTGTCAGTTGTCTTAGTTTATCAGCATGGTCTTTTACCTAACATGAATTCGAAGAGGATTTAATATTGTTTCATTAGTTCTTTGTTTTAAGCAACTATATGTATAACCAAGTTTTAAGTTTTTCCATGGGTTCGCTGTTTATGGTTTAGTTGTAAAATTCAGATGCGTAGATGCAAATCTGTATCACAATATAATAAGTCCAAATATAGTAAATGTAGAATGTTCCCTGAGGATGCAGTATTCGATTTTTTATGAAATGATCAAATAAAACGCTGTATAAACCAAAACTTAAACAAATGTTAAAAACATGGATTTATTATTTCATATTAAGGTAGATGGGTAGTCCAAATTTTTTTTCCATAGATTTTCTTTATTTTCTCAGGAAAATTTCCTTGTTATATCAGCATTGAAATAAAAAAATAAAAAAGGGGGGTCAGCGTGCTTGTTTTTAAAATAACTGATGTCAAAATAATCGAATATATCTAATGAATATAAAGGGAAAAACACGTATTTGGTTGTTTTCTTTAAAACAATTTCCATAGATTTCTTTCTATTTTACTCATATGTTAGGCCTTAGAACATACTTTCAAAAATATAAAGAAAAATAGGGGTCACCGACTTTGCTTTCCATATAATTTGAAAAATGTGAATTTTCATAGTGATATCTATGTAAAATATTTTTATCGGATTATCCCCCTTTTTCAAATCTCCTCTTCCAACAATTTAATTATGAGATAACCAAACATCATCAAATTAGATAAATACATGTTAAATTAAGTGAATAAAGATCATTTGCTTTTTGTATCACTGATATAATATTTATTGATATATTACAAATAAAAATATTTGCATATTTAAAAAGCAGATAATACCATAACAGTATAAATTACAAATTCAAAATGGCGGAAGACTACCGATCTACCTTAAATAGTTAAATATTGATATTTTCAACTGTCATATGTTTATAACCTTTGCCCTTTGCATTTGCAAATAGGTAAAATGAAAATTAACAAAATACAAAATACCTGAGTAGCTAACAGTCATGTAAATTTAAAATAATAATCAAGGGAAAAATGTCATGCAAATTTAAAATAATAATCAAGGGGAAAATGGACATTGCTTACAATAAAGTTTCAGCCAAAATTAAAATTACAAAATTGCAAAGAGGCCTTCAGGTAACAAAGATTTTGACGAAGCAAATAAGGCAAATAGGATAATTTGAATACATTTTGATGACAAATTATTGAAAGGAAACAGTCTCATGATATTTTATCACAAATATGAACATGGTTTCGAAGTCTAACCAGATTTCTACCACATGTTTTGTGCTGAACCAAATGAATTTTCACCCTGCTTCACTAAAACACAAAAATGTAGTAAATAATAAAGAAATATTTGATTACATTATTTATTCGACCAGGTACATAAGGCATCATTAAATTATTTCACACAAAATCAAAGTTTCTGAATTAATAGTAAAGCCTACAAGAACTTGAGAAAACATGATTGAAAAATTAAATATAAATTGTCAAGGAATGTAATCGCACATTTTTAAAAAGTTGATTTCAACATCCATATATAGTCATCGAACTGCTAGATACAAAAGTTACTGTGAATTTTCTTTCTACACGTGACCATTTCCACAACTTATATCTTCAAAACCAAAACAGAAAGATGCCTAAAAACCGATAGAGTACAATTAAGCAAAAGAATATTAAGGGATGCCAAAAAAAAGCAGCTAACAAAAGTCAGCTTTGCAGGAGTTAGGGACCGACCATTTAACTTGAAAGGGGGGGGGCTATGTTTTTTCCCTAAAAAAATAATCTGGAGCAGATTTTATGTGAAAAAAATATTTTGGCTGTCAAATTGATGAAAAAAAATTTCTGACGGAGGCTTTCTGCCCCAAAAAATAATGTTATTTTTGAAAAAAAATATTTTGTTGATACACGTGAAAAAAATAAATAAATTGTTTCGCGCGAAGCGCGAAAAAAATTTTCTGTCCAGAAAAAACCCCATACCCCCCCTTTCAGGTTAAATGGTCGGTCCCTTAGATATTATTTAGTTTGTACTGAAATTTTCAAAAATAAAATGTTTGAATTTTCCACATAAAAAGTACGTCTAATGTACTGACTACCAGTTTGGTGAATACACGCCGGACTGATATCGAAGCTATTAATTTAGCTTACATGGCCAATTCACCTGACCGACATTATTTGAGTAGTAAAAATGCTATCATATTTAAAAAAAAAACAAAAAAAAAACAGTAAATTTTGTTATGCTGTACATGTGTTTCTAGGAGTAACCTCTCATCAGCAGCATTAAAATCAAATAATATGGAAAACCACAATCCAAATATCCAAATAGTCAGAAAAGAAGTACTTACTACCAAAAATATCAAAATAGGAGACCTAGTCCAATTATCAAAATCATCCACCGAGGAGTGCCATACATTGAATTTAGCTTTAGTTTTTTTTAAAGGGGTCGGACTTTTGATAAAAATAAACTTTTGTATAAAACGCAGGGTAAAATTTTCATGTCGGACAAGTCTGACTATTGGACTTATGAATACCCTCGTGGACCTCTGGACCACCAGCAGTGGCATCGGTCCAATGGTCTCAAAAATACAAAAAAAAAACAAAAAAAAACCCAAGTTATATAATAAACAGTAAATTTTGTTTTTATTTTCTTATATTTTTAGACTCATGTGATTTGTTCAATTGTGGTCACATGATTTTTTATATTTCTAAGTGTTGTCAATAAATTTAAGAATTGACTTTACGTATTTACCTACATAGATAAAAGGCGAATTGACTTTATGAATTGACTTTACGTATTGACCTCGTACTAAAAGTATATATAATAAAAATATTTTGTTTTATTAAAGTGAAAACATTCTTAAATATAATTGGTTTGTGTATTTCTTACATACATATCGGTCATATTTAGCTCCATGACTCTAATAGAAAATACAGATGCGAAAAAAAAACATATAAAATTGAGATTAATTAGTATAAGTCCCTATAAAAATCCTAGAATTTGGAAAAATAATAAAATAATTATAGCCTATTAAATTTGGTCAATGGAGAAATTTATTGACATAATTATTATGGATTTTCTTTGTTTGGGTTCTAGTGCTGCTGATGAGGAATTAATTTCCGAAATTGCCATACAGCTCATTAGAATTATTGCAGTTCGAGTTAACATATGTGTTATGGTCTCATGTTCATTTACTTCATATCCTTTCGTAAAATATGAGAAAGGTATATTGACACTCGGACTACGTCCTCGGTGAATATACCTTTTTCATG
>MJUU01059207.1:291039-307233 GCA_002080025.1 Modiolus philippinarum | reverse complement strand
AGGTCAAAGATTCGAACGTTTCTAGTGAAATGATACCTTGTGTGTTAACACAATATTGGATAGAATGATATTAATTTGTATCGAGATATATACTTTGAAACGGACATTGTCTTTTGATGTGGCCCTTGTTCACACTTTGGCCAATTAAATAAACAATGTTCTTCAAAGAACAACGACTTGAGAAGAAGCTATACAAATAAATCATTTCAGAATTCTCGTTTACCAAGTGACAATCTGTTTTCGTTGTAGTTAGATAATACCTTGCAATATTTCACACAGTATTGAAAGATCAAGGTACAATAGTATGGAAGATCAAAGTACAATCTGTAAGAAAACAAGACGAAACCAATGTACATTGCAGACATAGGAAATTCAATCTGTTCGTCACATGATAGTAACCTACTAACAGATCTAGTCTTCGAAAAGGGGGGTTTCAATGTGGTTTAAGAAGGAAGGGTGTTCCAATCACGTGGTTCCAGTTAATTTTTCTCCATTTTTCGGTCAAGTTTTGCCACACTTCTTCACGAAACTTCTTTTTTTTTCACGAAAAAGGAAGGGTTCAACCACGGACCCCCTCTTCTGTATCCACCAACTAAAATATGTACATTACGTACAAGGTTTACTTAGTACAAAGAATAAATCCTGCACACCTTAAGATAAGCTTTGTCCTTTCCTACACATTGAATTCCAATCGTAGATAATCAGCTGACCTTCAACAATATAGAATTGAATATTTTCTCCCGTGGTATGCGTATACAGTATAATAGCATGACATGTCACAAGATACTATGTATTTTTGATCAAATATACCTCATCAGACCGAAGACAAAAATACGGAAAACTAGACATAATCCCAAAGCAGAAATAATGTTGATTTCAAACATCGTGGTGTGTTGAATATATTTGATTGGTTGTGCAATATTTGCTTTAATATTTTATCAGGAGTGGAGTAGGTTAAGTGACGACGAAATAAAGGAAAATAAGAGGCCACTACGCTTATAACTGACGAACATGACGTATTTTGATTCTATTGACAAGTGTACATATAAGCGCAAAGCATACTATGGCTTTGTACATATAAGCGCTATATTGGCATGCCTGTTGTTCTCCATTGTGAGCATGTGTCTCAACCATTTCTACATCCTTTAAAGCTATCACTTATTTTCGTTTCTTTAACTCATTAATATTATTTACATGACTTTTATTGCTGTCTTTGAACAAAAAGCATACTATGGCTTTGACGGTTTCAGTACTATGGCTTTGACGGTTTCAGCATGCAGCTATTGTGATGTCACTGGATATTTTGTTGTTTATTCTAATATGGGAGCATCAGGCAAGAATGACAACCATGACGAAAAACAATATGTAAATATACAGTAATATGACACATCAATTTAAAATATTCAATGACAATGGCACCTAAAATAAAGAAAACTATAGAATGGGTTTTCATTCTACTAACTCTTACTGCTGATACTATATTGAAATGTTATCCGACAGCTAACTCCCTACTTTCATTTCGCATCTGAAGATTTTTATATTTTCACTCATTGGCTTCATAGCCGGTGTAGTTTCATACGAAAAAGTAAAATTTCCGTTTGAGGATAATTTTAAAACGTTTTGATTAAGGTCACATCACTAATTTTCATTATCAGCACAGCGTGATATTTAGCAGCACTCACGCATGCAAGGTGACTGACAGATCATAACGCCAATCTTGATTTGCTACATTTTAGAGATGTTAAAGAAATGTATTACGAATCATGGCTTTACAGCCAGTAGTCTATATTTGCATTCATATCCACATAAAAGTATTGATATTATCAATACTGAGTTCGTAGTATTAAGTACAAGCGTTTTACTCTTATTCTTAAATAACTATATAATCAAAAAAGTAAGATTCTGGAAATTAAGGCATATCTCCCTCATGAATAGCTTTGTCCATAGTTTGTTATCTTCTTGTTTAAAAAAAAAATTTTATTGTTAATTATGGACATTTTGTATAATAAACTCCAAAATGAATGATTTTTTTATATTGCTACTGTACACTTCCATTTACATTGTCTGAAGATGCAGACGACCGATCCCAATGTTCTCTCGTAGTAAAAATGGCGTTCTCAGCATCAATAAATTATGTCAGCGGAATACTACTGAGACTTTATATACAATTAAAAATGTGATTATTGACGATCTAAAGAAGTTTTAACCCATGGGGAATCTAAATCTGTATCATCCAGAGAATTATATATTACATACTGAAGGTCAAGTATTCTGGAAGGAAGGAAACATATTTATTTAATGCAATATACAAATAATATCATGTCTTCCTGAATCAAATTTAATAGTAAACCTGTCAAAAAAAGTTGTTTTCGCCATGTAAAGATATAAGTAGACCGAATATAACAGTAGTTTCTAGTAAAACAATAATTGAAAGTAAATAGAAAATGTTTTTGTCGCAAAAACTGGATATAATAACAACATATCTTAGAATGACACGTGGTCCAACAGAAATTAAAGACCACATCAAACACGACTTTGAGCAATAGATGCTGGCGTCCATATAAGGAAATCCATAGTAAATTTTAACATTTACATCTGCCGTTGCGCCTGATCTCAGTTTTTGCATACCAAACATCACTTGCAACCAACACTCTTTAGAGTGTCATTTATATAAATAGGGTCCTGTGACAACGTGAAGTCGAGATAATATTTCAGCTCAGAAACATTTCGTGGAGAAAGATGTCTCGATATATATTCCAGAAGCTCCATTTAGCGAAAGAGATTCGCGTCTCTCTTACTTTTGTCGACACAAAGCTATAAGTAAAACGCCAGCGCTGTTTTGGAACTCGATATATTATAAACTCATATAAAAAGTTTAAAAACGACAAGCTAGAAGGCTATCTACCACGAGATATGTGAGAATTCGTTAGGTCTAGTTTGTGTGCGACTTCAACATTTAAACTGTCGATAGTAGGATCACAAAGGAGAGCCCACGGGTGACCTTGGTTTCTTTGGGGACAGAATCCACTATATTGCGTTTAAATGTTTGTTTTTGACAATATATTTTGGTAAAAATGCAACTACTGGGGATATTTGATCCGCAAGTTTTGGAAAGAAGATCGAAATATATATCAGCACTAGGGTGAAAGACTACATTTTCCTTTAGTGGCAAATTATATTGCCAAAAAGTACGTTGTGATCTTAATATGACTGAAATGGTGTTAAACAAATATCAATGTATCTGCAGCACTGAAAATACTAAAATACTGAAATTTCATAAAAAAGTAAATTTCGTTATGCTGTACACGTGTTTTAAGGAGTAACCTCTCACCAGCAGCATTATAATCAAATAATATGGAAAGCCATAATCCAAAATGTTGAATAAAAGGATATGGAGTAAATGCAAATGAGACAAAGTCTCTACAAATACATGGTAGTCAAAATAAAAGTAGTCAAAAAAGAAGTACTAATCACCAAAAATATCAAAAAGGAGGCCAAATCCAGTACCAAGGACATCCACATAGTGCCATTTATCTATCACAATGCTGTTGCTTTTTGATCAATACATTATTTGGAATTTGCAAAATTTGAGAAAAATCAGATTAGCTCTTACTTGATAATGGCTTTTTATTTCGTTATTAGTTCTCCATCAGATTTTGATCATCTTGCGATTGAAAGCCTTTGAAGTGTTTTGATTTGATCTGCACTGAAGAGACATAAGTTTTCGAAATGTGCTATCTGCCGAGACCAAATTTACAGTAACTTCGGTATTAAGTTATTCATAATTTGCTTCAAAATTTAATTATTTTCATTTTGTTTTTTTTTTAAATTCACATTCTAAATTTTTTCAGATGATTTATGACTTATTCGGAAATTAAAAACGCCATTTTTAAGTTGACATATTACCTCTATCAAAAGACAATTGAAATGTGAAAATCGCTCAACGAAATTATTGGTCATTCTTGTTATCCAGTGAAAATTAGTTCAGTTTTCTGGATACGGACTTCCTGGTAAATTGTTGTTTATGAGTCTGTTTTATTGTAACTGCAATATCGAAAAAAAATGAATTTGTTTATAAGAATGATACTAATGTCTAAAGGGTTAAGACAAGTTATTTAGTATGCACTGAATTTATTCTGCAGATGATCAGTTTACATAAAACAGCAAGACGGGAAGTAGAATGTTTTTATGTAGATTGACTGCTAAAGTTCAGATGCACTCAGAGTAAGTTTATAGTCGTCGGGCGCGAGGTTCGCCCTGACGATCACTTTTCATGACTTTCAAAAGGTATGGGTTACATAAGGTGCGTCATTCGACAGGTGTTTTTCTTTAAATTTGTATTTTTACCGTCAAATTTTCCAAAATTGAACCAAAACATCACTTAACGTGCTTACAATCATCATTGTTTTGAAATCACTCTTAGCATATGCAGAAACTTAATTCACGGTTACTTCGGTATTTTGTTGTTTTATTATCACCGGCCCATGGCTCTGCTGGCGGACTGTTAGTCCCCGAGAGTATTCACCAACCAAGTAGCCAGTACTTCGGTTCTGACCCAAAAACCGATTTTATTTTGAAAACTTCCAATATCCAAATTTATGAAAATTTTATTGAAACCTAAACAGTATCTCCCTCATGCATAGCTCTGTCCTTATCTGATTTTGGCTTTCCTCTTTAGATCCTGTTGGTAATTTGTTCTCTATCAGCTTTTTCACATATTTTGGTTTATGGATTTCCAATTCTTTGATTTTATCTTCACTGAAGAGACAAAAGTTTTCGAAATGATGATATGCAGAAACTAAGTTCACGGTAACTACGGTATTTTGTTGTTAGAAGATATGAACCATGGTTTCAAATAAATTGAATTTTTAATGATTTTTGGGGATATAAATGTGAACCAAAGTTGAATTTAAAAAAAAAAATCTTTATTGCAATGAAAGTTTTTTCATGATATAAGAAATTTGTGGTTTGAAACGAAAAGGAACTCCCTACGTTTTTTTCATGTCACTAGTTTATTTTATGATTATGACATGCTGTAAACACTATTGGAGTAAAAGAGAAAAATTCAAATCTTCCTCGTAGTAAGCATGATTTTCGTTATGTGGTCAATATCGAAGTTATTACCAGCACGAACTTTGAAATATACAATGAAAGTATATGGACTAAATGCGCATGAGACAAATTCTTTACAAATACAGGGTTGTTCCACGCAATGGATAAGTGCTTTTATTGTTGTTCTTCATCTTGAAGTCACCATGAGGCCTTCAACAATGAGCTTTGCTCATACTTTGTAGTAAGTTCAAGACGGCCTCTAGCACCGGTTTGAGCTGAATTCTTTGCTAAATGTCGAACAACGCTGCATCCATGTCTTTTCTGCTTATGGATGTGGGATCATCAACAAACATAAATAAAACTGCCAAGTGCTCTTACAATCACTGTCATCCGTTGCCCGATAGAAAGTTTGATGATATCCTCGTCTGTCCTGTTTGGTAAACCTTCTCTGGAATGCATATCTCTTTACATCATTTTGGTTAAAGATAATCTATTTGTTAATGCAGTAAGTTCAACTGTGCAATCATCGCTGTTGGTGCCTCTGTAGTGCGAGTTCACAGCGTCGCTTTATGAATTTACAAATGTTAAAGGAACCCGAGGTCTCACTGTAGTACGAGTTCACAGTGTCGCTTTATGAATTTACAAATGTTAAAGGAACCCGAGGTCTCACTGTAGTGCGAGTTCACAGTGTCGATTTATGAATTTACAAATATTCCCGGAACCCGATGTCTCACTCTTGCAAGTTAAAATATGTAGAACTGACATTGTTATATAAAATCACCAGTATTGGAACTAACTAAACCAACTAGAAGGGTTTAAAAATGATTGCGGGATAGAAGATGAAATGACTAAGATAAAATCTTTAGTTTTTTTTGAAATCCCCTTTGTTAAATTAAAATTGGAATCAAAGATATTTTTATACAATTATTGAATCCGCTGCTGGTGAAAAAGGTATGTTTTAAGAGGATGTCTATGTTTAACTCAAGCAGTGGCTGGCATATGATTAATTTTGTTTTCAAAAATCTGTTGGCATTTTGAAATCACAAACATATTTAATCTTCAAAATTAAGTTTGTTTTTTAAGTTACGACAATGGTTGTAGAGAGAGGACTGATAATATGAAATAAGGGGGATAACTCCTGGATTTGTACAAAATTTAATTGCTTTGTTTAAGGATTGTAAATATCACATTTGGAGCCATCCATGGTTGATATTACCTCTTTGATTGGACATATGTAGAAGTTCAGGTGTGGTTGGAACCAAACATTGGTCGGGAATACATATACCATGTGCTATCCATAATATCGGATCTGCCTTAAGATTTCTCTTTTTGTCCAACAACATATTTTTAAGTGTTATATAGAGATTTTCAAAATATAGCATAAGCGGCCAAACATGGTATTTTTGTGACTGAATCCAGAAAAATCTTACAGTTTTAATTCAAAATAGATGTTTTTGTTTCAGGTGATTTTAGATTTATTATACGGTTCATTGTTCTTATTTAGTATATTTTATAAAATGAATGAAGACAAAAAGTATTTGTACAGTATTCTTCCGTAGCCATTAGTAACACCAACATTCGTCGTAAATAACATATGTCTGCCTAATATCCGGGTAAAAATGTTTGAATCAGAAGTTAATATTAATTAAAAAGTGACTGCCGTCTTTTGAAATAAAAATATCAGCATTCATTATGAAGACATTTGTTTTTCAAAATTACTCCATTTAACATGAAACTTTACACATCCTGTCTCAAAATATGATTCGAGACTGACTCGCCTGTCAACGGAATGATTGGCCATCTTTGATAACCAATGAGAATTAGATTAGCATTCCGGGTATTCATCTCTTCCTAGTTTTTTGTTGTACAGAAGTCTTAATTATAGAAAAAAAGAAGTAATCATGTCAGTACTGAACGAACAAATCATTTACAGAGCTAAGTTAAACCAGAGGCTCCCAGGAGCCTGTATCGCTCACCTGGTTTTTATTTGCCACAATCAAGCTAACATTGTAAGTTATACAGTTGAACTTCAATCTCTCCAACCGTGGTAGTTCGAACACAACCAAGATCTTGAATTGCATTTAAAATCTGATCATGTTTTACTTTATGTCTTTGTTGGGCTTTTTTTTGACAAAAACGTCCTTGCTAAGGACCACTTTTGACACCAGTTTTGAAGTCGAGACATCATTTTGTAAATGGCGGTCAACGACAATTTTAACACCATATTTTAAAGCTATGACATCAACATCTATTTGTAAACCGAATTGCATTGAAACCGGACAATGTTGAATTTTCCCGCCTGTTTTGGCAGCCACTTTGAAAATGGTGGTAAACGAACAATTTTTAACACCGGGTTTGAAGTCGCAACATCAATATCTATTTGGAAACCAAATTTTATGAAGTCGGGCAATGTGAAATTTTCCCGCCTTTTTGGTGGCCATTTTGAAAATGGCAGTCAACGAACAATTTTCAGTTTTGAAATTGCGACACCAAATACTATATGGAAACCAAATTTCATTGAAATCGGGCAATGTTGCATTTTCCTGACCTTTTTGGCGGCCATTTTGAAAATGGCCATCAATGAACAATTTCTAACAAGGGTATTGAAGTTGCAACATAAATACCTATTTGGAAACCAAATTTCATTAAAATCGGACAATGTTGAATTTTCCCGCCCTTTTTTTGCGGCCATTTTGAAAATGGCGGTCAACAAACTATTTTCAACACAAGTTTTGAAATCGCCACAGCATAGCAAACATTTCATCATTTTACACTTAACCTTCATCTTCTATAGTTTTGGAAATAACAGACGAAAAATACGAAAATTTTCAAAATTCGGTGAAAAAGGGCAATAACTCTTACAAGGGTTTTGGATTTTCTTCAAAATTTCAGGGTGGGTAGATCTTGATTTGGCCATTTAAAGTTGACCTCTATCTGTTATAGTTTTTCAAATAAAAAATAAAAAATATTAAAATATTGAAAATTTTACGGAAAAGGGGCAATAACTCAAAGATGGGTTTTCAGATTTTCTTCAAAATTGCGGGGCGGGTAGATCTTGTCATGATCATTTTTACCTCGTCAGATTTTTTTATATCTTTAACGGTTTCCGAGTTATTTGCAAAATACAGCAATTTACCCCCTATGTTCTATTTTTAGTAACAGAAGCCATGTTGTTTGATTTTCGGACTAATCGAACACAACTTTGAAACTGCATACCCTGGTGATGAATCAGGCCAAGTTTGGTTACAATTCGCCCAGCAGTTTCGGAGGAGAGAATTTTTGAAATTGTTGACGGATGGACGGACGGACGACAGACGGACGACGGACGCAAAGTGATGGCAAAAGCCCACTTGGCCTTTTAGGCCAGGTGAGCTAAAAAAAGCAAGAGTTTCGTGCTTTTGTAGTAGACAGAAGACTAAAGTAAATGAGAACCGAACCGTCAATCCAAAAACGAATAATCCAAGGACAATGGCAACATCGGAAACTTAAACGAAACAGAGACACAACATGAACAAGGCACAGAAAAGAAAAATGAAGACATACACAAAGATGAACAACACGGACCCAATAAAAAACATTGGTGAGATAAGGTACATCGTAGAGTAAGCATCTCCTGCTTCTTATAGGACAACCGCCGTGTTGAACATGTCAAATCCGGTAGAGGAAACAATAATTAAGCTTTAAAGGGAACATCTGTTGTCATCTGGGCAACAGATATCCCATAGCGGTCCACAAGATGGTGATGTCGACAGTAAAACTTCTGGAGGGATGAATTCAAGTTTTGGGTAACATACCCTTGTTGAAGTAGCCTATTTGTGAGTAACCGGGCTCTATCAAGGAAGTCACTGTATCGAACACAGGCTCTTGAATAGCGAATGAGCTGGGAGATGTAAACTCAATATGCCGGCGCTGTTGGTATGTTGCTACAAAGAAAAGGGAAGTTTACTATTGGAAAGGTGAAGTCATCGCGTTAGTCGTACAACTTAGTTTGAAGTTAACCTCTGTTGTCAATTTCAAGATGAAGGTCAAGGAACGAGGCTGATGTGGAAGTGTCTGTGGTATCCTTAATTTCGAGCTCTTTTGGATAGATCAAATGAAGAAAATCACCAAAGCGAGAGTTGTTTAGTGACAAAATATCATCTATATAACGGAAGCTAAAATTGAAGGATTGGGCCAGTTTTTGTATCTTTATTTTGAAGAAGCCCTTCGATGAATTTAGCCTCATAAGAGTGGAGAAACAGATCAGCTAGGAGAGGTGCACAGTTTGTGCCCATAGGAATTCCGATAGTCTGTTGAAAAACAAGTCCTCCAACTGGACAAATATATTGTCGATCTAACATTTTAATCACTTCTTCCTCTGTATATTTTTTCTCCGATTCGGAGTCATTTTTCACAAAGTAGGCTTGTTCTCTACCCACAACAATGTACCTATATCTTCGTTCACCGTTCTTACGTGAGAAACATCTATGAATTAAACCTTTCAGCCGAGATTTTAGTTGTTCATGAGGAATAGTAGTGTAAAGTGTGGAGAAGTCGAAAGTTTAATGCTGTTATAGTGTGATAATGATCTAGAGTTTAAGATGTCAAGTAGATCTTTGGAGTTCTTCAAAATCAAAATTTCATTTAAACCGCTTCTTGAAAAGCAAGTATCACACTATTTTTGAAGGCACTCTTAAACAGCTGTAAAGATGGAGGTTAGCAATTAGATATAGGTTTTGTAGAGTATTTGGCAGATCAAGCGATGTATCGTTCTTTGTATGGGCATTTATGTAATTTAGGTACAAAGTACAAAGAGGGGAGATCTGTGTCTTCATCCTTGTTGGAAATCCCGAAGGAAAGCAAAACAGATTTATGGTTCTGTAATATCTCCTCCTTTGACAGAGTAGTAGCTGCGTAAGCAGGAATGCCATTAGAATTATCTTTAAGCAATTTATATAATGAGTTTTGCAAATAAAAATGATATTAATTGGGGCCTTATCGGCAGGAACGACGACATATTTGTCATGAATGGGGGACAAATAACTGGCCATATCAGCATTATTGAAAATTGATGATGCTTTAGTTCTCATTGACCTTCGTAGCTGATTGATTCGTTTGAGAATCATTGACCTCACAGCCTTATTCCACTCCGAAAGGGAATCAAGGTCTTAATATTGTTCACACTTAATCCATTTGCTGGTGTAGTCCTCTACAGCATCCATAAGAAGTTTGAAATTTTGTTCCCAGTTGATGGAACGTGGTTCACGGAATTTAGGCCCTTTTGCAAGGACATCATGGAGAGACTTGTTTTCAATGATACTCAAATCTCCAAGTTATGACGTGACCACAGGGACTATATCTGTATGGTGAATCAGAACATGAACAATCGGGTTGTTTAAACTTGAGGTCGTCGATGGTAAGGTTTTGCAATACACGTTTATGGTTGAAAATTTTAGACGCGATTGGTGAAGTATAGGTGTACGAAATGATCGGGACTGATGTGTGCTGGAAATATGGGAGTATTTTGTTATTTGCATTTCTGTGATGCAAGATATTGGCTAGGTTACCCTAATTAGCGAATTTGATGGGTAGAAATGAACGGCGTTCTTGTACATTTGCGTGTTCTTTAACAGGGTTTAATAACCTATGTTGACCAATAGCAAGTATAACAGCATCTAACTTGTATAAAGATGAGGATTTATCAGTGTAGGTATTTTCTAAAGACGTTTCATACAGAGAATTCAATTTAGTAAGTGGTAAAGAATAAAGTTTTGTAGGAATATGATGCAATCTTAAAGGTTTACAAACGAAAGGAAGTAGGCCTTGTATAGTTACATCATGAAGTGTTGGTGATGTATTAAGGCGATGTCCATGACTTCGTTTTCGTCTATGATTGTTATCAAAAATGCGCATCACATTTATATCATTGCATTTCGGGCTGGATAGGTTGCCTCTGCTGTCAATTTTGTCTTTACAATCATACGGTATTGCCGTTCCTAATTTGCGTATCCATTATTCTTCTTTTGGTCTACGAAGAGGTGTACTTAGATTGGGATCGTTTGTAGGATGGTAATTTTTTTCTAGAATACGTACTTTCATGGAGAGAATAGAATGATCGGGTTGATTGCAATGTTGGTAAATGGTTCGAAATTTCATCGTGTTGATTCCCGCTCTATGTCCGTTCATTCGTTCGTTCAGTCTTCCTTTAGTTTCTCCGACATAAATAAGGCCACATAAATTACATTCTATACCGTAGACAAGATTTTTAGAAGCACAATTCAGAACATCATAGCTTCTAGCATGATACGTTTTATTTGTCAAATTACTAGTAAAGAAGGTAAGATTTGAAACATAAATTTTGAAGTATTTTTAAAAGGTGTTTAGTATATTTTATTTAGTTCATACCCCTGCGTACTTGTCTAGTTTTGACAAAATTTTCGTAAACTTATCATCGTTATGTTTTCATAAAATTTATAGTTTCGATTTTTTCCTTCAGATCTTTGAATACTTCTCTAACTTTATCAACCAGGATTGCAAGTAAAAATAATTTATACAGAATCGCATTTTCTTTTCACAATGATTATATTATTAAGTATGGAAAAATCATTTTTTATAAATTATAAATAAAGAAAAGAATAGGGAAATTATATAAATTTACTGTTTTCATTTATTTTGCGTCTACAAGTAAACGTGCAATTGGATTTAAAATTTCTGATGTCAGTTTAATGAATTATTTCAATGTCTAACAAAAGTAGGGAACAGTTCGAAACGATAGCCAATAGCCGCACAACTTTGCTTTTTTGTTTGTTTTGCAGACTAAAAATGAATACACCCCCTGAAAATTCATCCATTTACCATATATCATTTGTATTGTGTTCCGAACAAAGTTTAGCCCAGGTCATTCGTCCATGGAATGATAGTCCATCCAACGTAATTTTCATCCGGAACTTCATGACAATGCAAGGGACATCTACAGACTAAATATCATTTCTTAACTGCGCTAGTGTCTCAGATTTTATCCAATTTTTTCCAGGATCTTGCGACTATACAAGGCTCATCTACCAACAAAGTACCATTTCTCTACCTGCTCTAGTGTCCTAGACCTGGACTAAAACGCAAACTCTGACCATGTCTCTCATGTTTTTAGGTCAAGATGTGTAGCTTGCAATTCACCCAGTATCGACATATAGGGATCACTATCAATCGTCTTCCGTCCGTCGTCCTATACGTCACAAAAAATGTCACATTTTTCTCAGGAATCAAATATACCGTGAAACAGAGTTTGGGTCTCTTGCATACCCACTTCCTGTTTTTGATTGAACTTCGAATATTTTTCTCAGGAACCACATATCCCTTGGAAACTTACTTGTAAGTTTTGACCAAGGACCTATTGACTGTCAAAGGAAAACCTTAAGGTAGTAAACCTAGGTCAAGGGCGATAACTCTTTAAATCAGCAAGACTTTTTAAACAGTCAGTTTCATAAATGTTTTTAAGCATTTATGTGAAAAAGAATAAAAATCATCTCTGTTGCTTAGAAGCTAAGAATAAATCTAAGAAAAACATGATTTTAAAGAGTAATGTACCTTATGTCAAACTCTTTAATATATATAAAAAAATTGTAAAGGTTCCACGGAACCTAATGTCTTGCCCGCTCACAACATTGTCATTATAATTTGGCCTATATTTAGATGAGGTTGCTAGGTAGAATTTAAAGAAATATCTGGTCTTAGAGACTTTCATACCAAAATTGGTATCAGCTAATTTTGTACAATGACTGTTTTCAATGAAATGATTGCAAAAAATGTGTGGTTGCTAAGTAGAATTTAAAAAAACAAGTGGTCTTTTAAAGTTTCATGAAATTTTCCACGATTGGAATCCAGGATTTTGGAAATTTCACTATAGAAAATAATTATTCATACTGTAAGGAACTGAAAAAGATATGGTTGCTAGGTAGAATTCCAAAAAATAACAGATCTTTGAGAGTTTCAGGAAATTTACCAAAAAAAGAATCAAAGATTTTTGCAAATGAACATTTGAAAATGATCATTATAACTGAAAGAAACTTAAAAAGTTTTGGTTGCTAGGTAGAACTCCAAAAAATAATACGTCTTTGAGAGTTGCAGAAAATTTATCAAAGTAAGAATCAAAGATTTTTGCAATTTGAATTTTGAAAATGATCCTTATAAATGTAAGGAATTGAAAAAGATATGGTTGCTAGATAGAATTCCAAAAAATAACAGATTTTTGAGAGTTCCAGGAAATTTACCAAAATTAGAATCAAAGATTTTTGCAATTTGCCTTTCGAAAATCATCATTTTAACTGAAAGGAATCGAAAAAGTTACGGTTGCTAGGTATAATTCCAAAAATTAACTGGTCTTTGAGAGTTCCTGGTATGTTAACCAAAATTGGAATCAAAAACTTTGGCAATTTCATTTCCGTGTTGTTTGTTTGATTCAAATTTATTAAAAAAGCATTGTTGCTAAGAAGAATTTCCAAAAATAGCTTGTCTTTTAGAGTTTCAGGAAATTTACCAAAGTTGGAACCATTTTATTTAATTCTTTAGTGTTCAAAATTATGCTTGATACTAAAGCATTGTTAAAATTTGTAACTGAATGCAAAAATTTCAAAAATTATTGGTCTTTGACATTTTCAGGAAATTTACCAAAGTTGGAACCGGAATCAAAATTCCAACAGCCTGTTACACATCTGCTCATTTTATGCAGGACTGTCAATTTCAATGTATTTCTATTAAGATTCAAAGCCTCCATTCTTTTTCTTTACAACTAGCATTGAATTTTTTTAGAAAAAAAAAACTAAGTCCATATTTGGAAAAAATACAGAAAAACTAGAAAAAAAATCTTTTTTTTTCAGTTCTAAAGTAATTTTCTGACCATCATCTAACGTTTGACCACTTTTTGTGCAATTCCAATAAAATTTAATAACTTCACTTGACTTCTAAAAAACTTTAACCACAGGGTTAAAATATATTTCTTGCGCAAAAAAAACTAAGTCGAAATACGGAACAATTACGGAAACACTAAATAAAAATTTTCCAAAATTTTCAGCTACAGGTAATTTTCTGACCATTTTCTTGCTTCTGTCAAAATTTCAAATGATTCCATAAAGATTTGATGAAGATATTGATGTTTAGAAAACTTTAATTACAGGGTTAAAATAAATGTTGACGACGACGCCGACGACTCGGGCGAGACAAAAATCATGCACAAAAGATTTGTATAGAAATATAAACCTATACAAATCTTTTGTGCATGTCTTTTATATAAGTTATTGTTATTTATTGTATACAAAGGAGAAGACTTAATAAACTGGCAGAACTTGCGTCTCATCTTTTTTGCTCTTTATTTTGAGCAAATAAAATGATTATAAACTAAAGTAAACATGCAACATATGTCATCATGAACTAATTTTATTAGAAACCTCGTGAATACTACTTACAAGATATTTCATCGTTCTGCTCAAGTATACCAGGTCTATACTTTTATACAAACCTTTCCACCCAGTCACTGATGCATGCAACGTAGGTTAAGTCTGTCTTAGTTATCTTCTTTTATTCGTTGGGAGAGGGATAAAGATTTTAATTTCACAAAACCTTTTGATGCCAACGGTACGATGGCGTCATTTGGATCCTCACAACAAAATGAAATGATAATTTTGCTCGGTGCACTAAAATAATACGGGACTTCTGAGTCGTGTTCAAACCGGAATAGATTTCTGATACTATGCGCAAAAATCAATACATCAACACAGTGAGAGGGAATCACTTATTAATAAACACTGTTGAGCTAAGGGTGGTTTATATTGAAACTGTTGTAGCGCTTCAGATTAATTGTTTTTCGTCAATTAAGCAATAACAGTACATTATTTGAATACCCGAGGGCGTCAATCGTAGATTTGACCGTCAAAATGCAGTTTATAGGAGACGCGTAGCGGAGCCTATAAACGGATATTTTGACCGTCAAATAAAGATTGACGCCCTCGGGCATTCAAATAATGTACTGTTATTGCGATTCTAATGCAACAAATCAATTTCATATTCTATTTTTAACTCGTGAATTTGAAACAAAATTAGGAACCAGACTAAACAGGGAACCTACTTGTCACAGGTGTGTAGATGGTGGAATTGACCTTCGTTATATAAATGTTGCATTAGAATTAGAATTTAGTTTAAGTATTGTCACGTAGGATACATCGGCAAACGAATACCGAAGGAAGAACGAGGAAAGGTGGAATTCAAAAATCATAAAGCCACAATCACGGCAATTTACATCAAACAAGAATTGAGACATTATGACAAAGACAAAACAAATAAACAAAAATGAACAAGAACGCCATAAAACTAAACTACTAGCAGTGTGATCCCTATAAAAACTGAGGTATCATCAGGTCCTCTGGAAGGGTAAGCATGATCTGCTCCACGCGTGGCACCTGTCACACTGCCAGTGAAAAGTCCAGTTTTGTCACAGTCGGTGTTAGTCAGTCCAGTAAAACTCTGGATCTACCCAAAGATATCTATTCTCATTTGCAAAATAGAAACATTATAACGGTCTGTCAAATCGTGGTGACGACAGTGACTGAACATACCCTTGGTGTATAAGTTTTTGAGACAGTAATTCGCTCTGTTGACAAAGTCGCTGTACAAACTACATGCAAGGCAATAGCGAATGTGTTGTGAAATGTACACGCCATATGCCGGAGATGTGGGAATATAACTGCTCAAAAATATCAATGCTCAAACGTCTCTGTTGTATTTTATCCCTGCATTTTGTTATTCTTTTTACGTCAAGCAAATTGTGAAGAAACAACGGCAGTAGAATACCGAAGGAACAAAGGGGTGAAATTCACAAAAATCGAAGTCCAAAGACAGGGCAAAAACGAGAACACAGAAACAATGACGTTAGACACAAAAACAATGACACCAGACAGACACAAAGCACAGAACCAGAAACCACAACATTCAAAACAAAGGCACTCACAGTGTGAACTCCAGTGAAACTGAGAGTGACATCAGGTGCTCCGGAAGGGTAAGCATGTCCTGCTCTGTTAACAGCACCCGTCACACCGTCACCCACAGATTGTCGTCATTCTTCAATCTTTTTTGTAAACACCCTGTTTTAGCATCGCTTTGTTACGCCTTGCAGCA
>MJUU01059207.1:256521-276910 GCA_002080025.1 Modiolus philippinarum | reverse complement strand
ATACCAGAAATCTGTTGGCATATGTATGAAAGCATTCATTGAGAGAAATCTAATGGTAAAAATCCCATCGAAATCGGATAAAAAATAAAAATTTCCCACACGGACCAAATTTTGGTGCAATAAATTCTATTTTTAGAAATTGTGACCTTGACCTTTGACCTACTGACCCCAAAATCAATAGGATTCTTGCCCTTCCCTATTCCTTCCATCTGTATAAGTTTTGTTTCAATCGGGCAAGGGATACTCAAGTCATCATCCGGAAACGACATCCGGAATGACGGAAAGGCGAATTCTATAGTCCCCCGCTTTCGCGAAAGGCGGGGAACAATTATATATGAACAAGTAAAACCATTCATATACAAGTTGGAAAGGTAAAATTTTAGAAAATATCGTTTTTCACCTGAAAGCTTGAAATTATGTCAAAGTGTTCGAAGAAACTATGCTGTGTTGATCTTTATTCTGTTGACCATCGTTTAGCCTATTCATTGCTGGGTTCTGTAGTATATAGCATTATTACATTATTGCGTTTGAATAATGTGCAAACTTACCTTTTCTCCAGACAGCCATGCAAAAATTGTCAAAAACTTCCCCCCCCCAAGCATATATGCTTTCCCCCCGTAATATCTGCTGGTACGCTGTGGATCATCGTAATATGGATTACAGCAAAAGATCTGATCGAATCATGAAGACCTGTCACACTTCAGCATTCTGGAATTGCAAGAATTCTCTTGTTTTACCCATTCATGAAGTAAGACAAACGATCTTCCATGTATGGTTATCCATAACTCACAACACATATAACAGAGCATGGCAACGCTTTCAAAAACGTTTCACCTAGCTTACTTGACCTGTACCAAACGCATGCACTTCGGTTGTCTATCGTGAAAGTTCGCATTTTGATGATCTTTCGCAATGTCATTTTAGTTCTTCATCCGAAAGTCATATCAAAGGTAAACATCGACGACAAAGACAGATGGCTGATAGGATTGAAGATGTTAGTTAAAATAAGCAGAAAATTAAAATGCACAAGGTTAAATTGCACAAAAGGACACCCCTATCCGATTAAGATCTAAAACAATTTTATCTCTTAAAACCAGAGACATGTAATTATATGTCTCTGTTAAAACATTCGAACAAGCAGACAGAAATGCATATCATGCACTCCAAATTATCTAAGATTTCAAATGAAGTTTGAAATCGATTATTAAAAAAAAAGGAAATCAAGACCATTGATGCATTCAAACGAAATGAAAAACACTTTTTGATTATTAATAATGTCTTCGTCACTTCATAGATATATATTTAACCCAAATCGCTATTTTTCTTATGTATTTCATATAAAGCCTAATTTTTCAAGATTTCTCCCTTATATTTTTTGCAGAATAGAAGAAAGGCATCTTTTCCATTTGTACTTATTACACTGTTGCATGTTATGTTCATTTTCTCATATAATAATGTTTTCCATCTTGAGTATAATAAAAATTTTAAGGTCTATTATATCTTTGGAGTATTAACGCCAATAATACAAGGGATTAGGGATGTGTATTACTTCGTAGTAAAACAAAAATAAACTTAACTTATTGAACTTGATTTGACACGTGCTAGATCGTAATCTTTAGCTCTGGGGACATATGTACTTTAAATAAGTGGCTTTGAGTTGTTATTACTCCCCTTTAGGTCGTTGTCTCTTTGACAAATTCCCCGTTTCCCTTCTTTTTTCTATTTAAATAAGGATTTTTTTTTTATGACAACGGTTTAGTGAAATAAGAGTAATTTTCGACTCGCACTCAAAATATGAATTTGATTGTTTTTAATGTGTTAAACTTAAATTTTGAAATATTGCAAGGGGTTTTTCAATTTTTGTGAAAACTGCAAAAATGATAACTGATGATTTCTGGTTTGTACATTTTCATTAAAATAAAAGGTATGTTATCAATGCACATAATCTTATTTAAACAATTTTACTTTTACTTCTTAAAATCATTTTGCATGTATTGTAAATGTAAAAACTGTTTTTTCAGATATTGGGACAAGAGACTTCAAGTCACAATTTCATGTGCGTAATGTTATTTGCAGAATATTTTTTAAGAAGACCCTCAACCATAATATACACAAGTATCTAGATTAATTTCTCTGTATTCAATAAGATGTTCGGTCAGTGCATACCCTTTTCCTCATCTCATCTATTTTCCATTTTGTTCAGTCAATTATAATGGATTCATCCAGAAGGGCCAGTTGCCAATTTATTTTTTTTTGTCGTCAAATTACAAGTACCAAACCAAACATAATTGGCCATTTTGACAACTTATGTCTCCTCAGTGAAGAGTTAATCAAAACATTTGGAACATAAACAAATGTAAAGCCTTATAGAAAACAAATAAACAAAAAGAAAATGTAAACGAAAAGAAAAAATATGATCAGAACTGTTCACAATATTGACACTCCATAGTTTTCATCAATTTTTTTTTATATTTACACAATTGCAAGTTTCTGAAAACCAAAAAAGATAGAAAAAACAAAGTTTTTTTTTACCAACATCGAGGTGTTGGACTTCTTGGCTGGTGGTTACTTTCGGATTACATCAATCCAGTGGTAATAATGACTAAATACCAAATTTATCTTAAATTTAGGTGTGTATTTGTCAACTCCGACAACTGATGCAATTTGGCTTTCCATTGTTTGATTGTTTTTTTATCTCAGTCAGAAATGATGGCATAATTTATAGAAAATTTGCAATTATATGAAGTTGAACTTGCAGTAATATATAGCCCCAACAAGAAATAAATATTTAATTATAACTAAGTTCCGAATTCACTGTAAATTTAGTTTCTGCATTTGACCATTTTTCGTTAGTGCAGACCAAATAAAAATATTTTGAAGACCAAACTCTAGATGGTTAGGTGTATATAAATTGGTTTATATATAATAACAAATAACATGTTGTACCTAAATGGAAGGGTAAAATCAGCTAAGGAAAGAGCTTTGCACAAGGGAGATACTACATAGTTTGAATCAAAATGTTATATAACATTTAGATACTGAAAGATAATTAAAAAATCTAGTTTTCAGGCAAACACTAGTACTGAGGTACTGACTGCTTGGCTGGTGAATACCCTCCATGACAGTCTACCAGCAGGGGCATACAGTTTTTTTTTTTTTTATAAATCACTGCTGTAGATCTAGTTACTGTATATGGCAATTTTGACAACTTATGTCTCTTCAGCAATGGTCAAATAAACCATGAGGCATAAGAACAGAACAACTAATAAATAAGATCTAAAAGAAACGAGTTTAACCAAACCGCAATTTTTGCGCCAGTCCCAAGTCAGAAATGTGTTTGTCATTGGCTTGTCCTTGTCTTCTTTTAAAATTCTAGTTTCTTGATATTTGGGTTATTGGATGTGGTTTGTTCACTTTTTTGGCATTTTATTTTTTGGTGAAATTTCTGACCATTCTGTTTATGGTGCCCACATCTCGTTTTTTTTGCCAATGAACAAATAAAGGGGTATAAAGTAAATGTACAAGGGACAAAATCCCAATGAATACATGGTAAGATAAAGCAACGCTTTGATTGTTGTTCTTCATCTTGAGGTCAACATGAGACCTTCAATAAAGAGCAGCACTAGCTCATGTTAAGTTCAAGATTGCCCCTAGCACCGGTATGTTATTTCGCCTTTATGCAATGCTTGTGTTGAATATTCATGGGCAGGGCTAATATTTTTGCAATTTGTGAGACTGTATTTAGTCTAAAATGTTTAATGGCATACTTTCTTATAGCATAGATAAAATTAAACGATATTCAATAAACATTTTAAAGTTATATATCAATATCATGGAGTATTTTCATCTGAAAGTCAAAACAGCAGAAAATCTGAAAAACGGAAAATTCCCGTTTTGCTAACCAATTCAATCAGGTGGACCCAAACGAGACCTCTTAAAAAGTTTAAATCTGGTTAGATGGTATTTTGCATGTCAGCTACAGCAAAATACATACTAGAATTCGCATTACACATGACTTTTTAAATTTTCCGTGAATCTGTAGGAGAGGGTTGCTAGTTTTGACATTTCTGAACTACCATAAGTCTGGAACTTCAATTTTTTCACACAATCTGTTGCTAACATATCATAAATCATTAATACATTGAGCATATTATATATATATTCAGATTATTACGAATCTAAAATCAGAAAGTCGAATTTGAGAAATTATTCAAAATTCCGAAAATTTCCATTTTTCAAACTTTTAAACTGGAAATCAAAATTCTATGGACTTTAATGATTTTATTTCCAACACTTTATCACAACTTATAAGTTAGGCATAAAAACTAGATCAAATGTCGAGGGATGTTTACCTGAAATCGTCATTTTCCCAGTGTTTGCAGGGGGAGTGGTCCATTTTCTATATCCCCAGATAATAAAAAGGGCGTAGAGTGCCAAAACGTCATTATAAAGTATATTCAATTAACTTAAATTTGGTACCATATTTCAGTACATATAACTTATCTTTAGAAAATTATGGAGCTTTTAATTAAACTTATGTTAAAACTAACATATAAGGATTTTTCGTGGTGTTCTATCAAAGTGGCCCTACCCTGTCTATGCGTGCTGTTTATGTTCCTGTTAACATGTTTTATTTTGAAGAGGGGACATAGAAGGACTGAAAAAAAGATGTCTGGTTCGGAAGTGGGGTGCATGAAAAGTGTTTCCAGCCAACGGAGTACTATATAATATGACCATATGCATGTCCTTGAATTCTTTCTTGTTCTTGTATATGATTAAGGCTTTTTCAATACATTTGAATAATTATTGCTCTTTGTATTCATTTGGAATAGGTTCATAAAAAAGTTTCGAATAATTTTTATGAGAAACTTTTAACTTTCAAAATGCAAATCAATTTTATTGTTCCACTACTAAATTCTTCAAATTCTTGAAAATGGCCACAGGGAATATTTTTGGACCCTCATATAAAATGCAGTAAATCTTACAGACATACAAATAACTTATATCGGATACAATTCACATTTATTACATAAAATTGAACAGATTTGCAATTCAAATGTTATTTTCTTCGAAAAAAATAATTGTATCTTTTTGTCTGTGAACCATATACGTTATTGAAAATCAACTTTAATTGACGTTTGTGCATCCCAGACCAGCTGTATTATTGCGTAATAAAAAGTCATTTCCCTGGATTTCAAAAGTTTTAATCAAATTTGCATAAAAATAATGACATGGTATAAACAAGGTTTAAACCAATTATTTGAGGAGCTCACAAACTCGTAATGTTTACGAACAGTATTGATTATTTAACCAAATAAAATTTATTATGTTTTTATGGCCTAGGCTTTACTCGAACACGTTTTTTTGGACAGAATAAATGGTATGGATCACAAGTTTTTGCAACTAAATTCCACCGGGATATCACAGTTTTGCATTGTTGTGACATTGTGTTAAAATTCTGCATCGATGTATGTCTTGGTATAAAATGACCACAGTTAAACTTTCTAGATTTCCATTGATTTTACTGCAGTATATTAGGTTCTAAATTTTGCATTAGGTTGAAAAATACCATACACTTCTAAAATCACCCATTCTTTAAAAATTTTTGTGAAATATATATTCTGGAGGGAAATACTTACAAAATCTCTGAATTGTTTTTCAGTTGGCAATATTTTCAGCGCACAATTAACAATTCTGGAAAAGGTGAATTGTGGTAAATTAAACGATCGTTAGGTAATCCAGTATATATTTTGGTCACAAGTTACAACTTCCTGTAACATGTAGCCAAAATGTATAAGAATCAAACTGAAATTAAGACAATTGTGCTTGAAAATACTTGTGTTTACGGAAATATATGCACGTCTTAAATCGCATCAGCTATGAATGTATGGTCACTTTTGAATTGCATACAAATTGTTAAAGAAATCCTTTATAATGTTGCTTTGTTTTAAAGTAATACAAATAACTACATGAGTCTGATGTCCATTGGCCATGGTTTTGTAATTTTGACACCTTTTTCAAAGAAGGTTGAAAAAAAATTGATAAATTTTGATTATCCCCCAGTTTTTTCGGACTTGCTATGCTTTTCCATCGGAAATCAACCCTTCCCCGTGGCAAACGACAGAGATTTATTAAAAGTCTAAGCCATCCGTCCAGTAATAACAGCAGAAGTAATCAGTATCAGATGTAGTGAGTTTAAAGATAGGATCTGTTTTTTTTTTACAGAGAAACCATTCCATATACTTACTTTGCATATAATGCGATACTCTTATTATATTATTTTTTTCTTTCGCCTATTCGCGTTACCAGTATTAGGTACAATTTAGTATTTGCAAGAAAGCATTTTGAAAGGCATGTGAAGTCTATGTGAAGTCATCTTCTGAGCCTCTATATTTGTTATGGGAAAAGGGGAATAACTGTGAAAGAAATACAGTAAGACTGTTTTTCTTAGATAATGAATAGTCAAGATAAATATGTACTTATTGGATTGGCAAAATATTGTAAAATTGTTATATCTCTATTTAATAACTAGTAATTTGCATTATCTACTTCCATCTGCATATACTAATTCTTATATGTATATATGTTTGTTCCATATTTTACATGTGTAATGTTGTACTATTATGCCTCATGTGGGGCCTTTAGTGAAATAAAAAGTTTCAAAAGTTTCAAAGTTTTGTAAATTTAGTTTATGCACAAGGCCACTGTGACAACTTATAGAGCTTCAGTGCAGATAAAATCAAAATATTTGGAAGACCACAAACAAAACATTTTAAAATCTGTAAAATACAGTATGGTTATCTTTTGAATCTGATGGAGCGCAAATGAGCAGAAAGATCTTAATTGAAAGCCAAAACCATTTAAGGATAGAGCTATCAAGATGGAGATGCTCCTTAGTTTTGAGCCATTTTTTTCTGAAAATTGTAAATTGCAAGGTTCCAGATAAAATAGGTTTTTGGGTCAGCAACGATGTACTAACTACTGGTTACATGAATACTCTCGGGGACTAACAGTCTTCCAGTGGAGGCATCAGTCCAGTTGTAATAAATAACAAAATACCGAAGTTACTGTAAATTTAGTTTCTGTATATGGCCATTTTGACAACTTATGTCTCTTCAGTACAGATCAAATCAAAATATTTGGAAAACCGTAAACCAAACAAATTTTAAAATCTAATAGAACGGATATAACAAAACTAGTTAATTATAAAATTTCTCACATCAAGTCATATTTTCAACTGCGTATTTGTTTTAAGTGGTAATGTGTATTGGATTGAATTCCCGATAATTTTTGCGGGTAATTTAGCTAGATTATATGTCTTAGAACATATGGTTTCAAACCCGTCCAGAGTTGTGAAAATTTGATAGAAATTAGCATTAAAAAATTAAGCCCTCATTGACCGCCATCGTTCTTCATGCCTGGATATTAACAAACATTAAGACAGAGCCGATCAGATTAAAGCGCGTTTTTATTTTATTTTATTTTAGTTTTAAGCGTAATGCAGGGATTTTTTTTCGTACATATTTCGTTGTTAATAGAGCGAGTGGAATATTCGGTTTACTTGCATATACATGAACCACATAACTTGTTTCAAGTGGAAAAATTCTAGAACCTTTGAACCTACAATTAAAGTTGACATGAGTTTCGTAGTCAAGAACTTACTATAACCATGTTTGAAGACCATGCGAATTTATTCTGAAAAGCATAATTCAAACATATTCAAAATTTTCAAGGAAGGTAACTTTAGATCGCTTGGAAATCAATCTTGGCCCGAACACTTACACACGATTTTGAAGACTAGATGTTATTTGATTCACAGAGTTATCAGCTGGAAATCAGCCGGAGATGAACGAAAGGACAGGGCGGACACACGACTGAGCACACCACATAATACTCTTTCACTTTGTGTGACATGATATACATGCAAAAAAGGAAAGCTTGACCGAGCTAGACAAAAACACCAACTGGACCAAAATTAAGAATACATATTTCAAATTAATTCAGAGGCCAGTGTGTTTTGACTAAATATAAAAAAATCAAATAGATGTCTTTTTTGTTTTTTGCGTGGTTAAGTTTTTAAGGAAATCAAGCAAAATGTATTCTCTTTTGATACGTTAATTATAAAATTAATCGTACTTTTGTACGTTAGAAATATCGCACCCCTAGGGTGCAGATTATTATTACACTTTTCCTTAAACAAATAATTCTTGGCTATATATATATATATATGAACTTGAAGAAACATGCACAAAAAATTCTAGATTTAGAAAGGAAAAGCCATTATGTGTGGCTAATGTGCCTACCCGTGATAAAAAATCCCCCCAAAATAATCATATCAGGCAGAATATAAAATTATGTTCGCATTGAAAGAGAGCATAATAAGAAATAATAACTATTATTTACCATGACGTATAAATATTGAATCTTCACATGGAAACTAATCTTCATTCACAACAAAATGAGACAAGAGTGCAGCAAAAATTATTTGAAAGAATCTCTTACATCAAGCTAGAATACATCGAAAAGAATATTAAATTACAGTCAGATCACCGTAATATGGATTACCGCACACGATCTGATAGAATCATGAAGACCTGTCACACTTCAGCGTTCTGGAATTGCAAGTATTCTGTTGTTTTACCCATTCATGAAGTAAGACTAACGATCTCCCATGCATGGTTATCCGTAACTCACAACACATATATAACAGCGCATGGCAACGTTTTCAAAAGTAATTCTTACTAATGAATCATTCACACGCGAGTTACCAAATACATTATAATAACATCATAACATCTAGTAAAGCATGATTGGAGACTTTTCATAAATGAGCGCTTTCTAAGCAGTACCATAAATCGCATTCAAAATACGGGACTTTTGAATTGTGTTCACTCCGATAACAGATCTATTTTTATATGTCAAAAATCAATACATAAATACATTGAGAGGGAATCACTAATTAATGAACACTGTTGAGCTAAGGGTGATTTATGTTTAATCAATTTGTGGTGCTTCAGGTTAATTTTTTTTCGTCAATTAAAATGTAGAAAAATATTAAAGTGCACTTCAATTTCATAGATAGTTTGTTTTTTCATGTGGTATATATTTATTTCAATAAGTTTTTAGAGTTCCAGTATTCCTTCTAACTGGTATCCGAGGCGATCGTTTCCGCCTTCAATTACACATTCACTTTTATACATTCTTCGGTGTTATGGTTTATCTAAAGTTCAGTTGTCGAAATGGCATCTATGGCACGCCAAAGCCACACAAATGAGATAATATAGCATTACATAAAGTAATGCTATTTTATCTGAGTTTTTGTGGCACATTATCAGACATATATCATCAGGTTTCCTCATTACCTCCTGATAAGTCCTTTAAAATATTTTACACAAAGGTCTCAATGAAATGATGTGGTAATGATGTTTTATCTGAAGATAACATAGCATTACCTGTTCATAAGTTTTATCTGCATTTTTGTGGTTTTGGCGTGCTAGTAAATGCATTATCTCTTTTCTTATATCAACCAATCAGACTTAATATCTGTGGGTAAACTATATTATCTGATTTATGTTACTGTATCATCTGATTTATGTTGCATTCAAGCAGATGTAGATAGATAAATTTCAATACTTATCACATGTATCAAATTCAAACTTTTTAGATCAAATAATATATTCTGAAAAACTATGTAATTATGATTCTTGACAATTTTGGAATTGTAACAGAATGTCTTTTCTTTTTCTTTTCTTCTCTTGTTGAGATGTATCCGTTTGCCATTTGTAACGAGTTTTGTATTTATGTGTGTATATATCATTCTGCATTTTCTGTGTGTCTTTATAGAATTTGTTTATGGGAATTAAGTTATGTCTATCTATCAAAAAATACAATATCAAAATATTTCATCTTTAACATTACCTGTCTCGACATCCACTCACCCGTGATCGTTACATTAATGTATATTCTAGGAAATATACATGTAAGTGTGACACCCTCGCAGAATTGAGTAATTGTTAATTGAAACTAACAAAAATATTTAATTGTATCAACTAGAAATTTAAAAGGTAATCATTTTTCTTTTAAATCCTGTTGTACGGAGACCTTCGAATTTCATCTGAATACGGAATTTAAATTACATAAAACAAATACACACTATATTTTCAAGGACTGAGAGAAACTACAAAGTTATAATGTCAATAGATTATGTTATATTTTGCATTCTCTGTAAATAAGAATATTCTTCAACAATACAAGTTCGGAGTTGATAGATATTTTTACTAAAATATTACATTTCAATTTACCACCTATTAAACGATAGTTTATTACCAGTTACCATGGTTACCTGCTAAGTAAGTTCATTACCTGTTAACTGATAAGTAAGATAGCATCCTATTATTTCAAGATAAGAATGCATTATCTCTGTGATTCATAGAGACCTATGTTAAAAATTTTACTATATCAATTATTAGGAGGTAATGATGTATTATCTGTGCCAAAACCACAAAAATTAAGATAAAATAGCATTACCTGAGATAATGCTATATTATCTCATTTTTGTGGATTTGGCGTGCCATAGGCATCATCTGCAGAAAATAAATTTTCAGCAAGTTCAGTATTTAGTCACCGCTGGTCGATGCTTATTTTTGTTGACTGTTAGTTTTAAGGGATATTCACCAAATCCTTAGTCAGTACTTCGCTGCTGGCCCAAAAACTTTTATTTTGAGATTTCTGATATCTCAATTTTTGAAATTTGTTTAAAAATAAGGAGTATCTTCTATATGCACATCTCTGTCCCTAGATGATTTTCATTTTCCATTGACATCCTATTGCTTATTTGTTACTTTTCATGATTTTTATGATTTCGACTTTCCAATAGGGAACTTCCCGTTTTTGAGCAATAATATTCCCACATCTCCGGCATATGGCGTGTACATTTCATAACTCATTCGCTATTGCCGTGCCTATAGTTTGTACAGCGATTTTGTCAACAGAGCGAAATTACTGTCTCAAAAACTTATACATCCAGGGGATGTTCAGTCACTGTTGCAATTGTCACTACAGAAGTTTCACGGTCATCACCACGAAATTAGAATAGATATATTTAGGTAGATTCGGAGTTTATTACCGGACTGATTTACACCGACTGTGACAAAACCGAACTTTCCACTGGCAGTGTGACGGGTGCCACTCGTGGAGCAGATCATACTTACTCTTCCGGAGCACCTGATGATACCTGTTTTTGTAGGGGTTCACACTGCTGGTGCTTAAGTAATGTGGCGTTCTTGTTCATTTTGTTTATTTTTTTGTCTTTGTCATACTGTCTCAATTGATGTTGGATATGAATTTCCGTGATTTTGGATTTATGATTTTAGAACCCCCCCCTTTCCTCGTTGTTGCTTCGGTATTCGTTTGCCGATGTATTTCAGGCTTTGTACATCTTTAGGTCTTATGATTTTCTTCTCTTTGAAGACATAAGTTGTCGAAATGGACACCTACATTTTTTTTTATTTCATGCATTTCGATCCCCCTTATATTTTTGCAGTATAGAAGAAAGGCATCTCTTCCATTTGTACTTATTACACTGTTGCATGTTATGTTCATTTTCTCATGTAATAGTGTTTTCCATCTGAGTATAATAAAAATTTTAAGGTCTATTATATCTTTGGAGTATTAACGCCAATAATACAAGGGATTAGGGATGTGTATTACTTCGTAGTAAAACAAAAAAAACTTAACTTATTGAACTTGATTTGGCACGTGCTAGATCGTAATCTTTAGCTCTGGGCACATATGTACTTTAAATAAGTGGCTTTGGGTTGTTATTACTCCCCTTTGGGTCGTTGTCTCTTTGGAAAATTCCCCGTTTCCCTTCTTTTTTCTATTTAAATAAGGGTTATTTTTTTATGACAACGGGTTAGTGAAATAAAAGTAATTTTCGACTCGCACTCAAAATATGAATTGATTTTTAATGTGTTAAACTTAAATTTTGAAATATTGCAAAGGGTTTTTCAATTTTAGAGAAAACTGCAAAAATGATAACTGATGATTTCTGGTTTGTACATTTTCATTAAAATAAAAGGTATGTTATCAATGCACATAATCTTATTTAAACAATTTTACTTTTACTTCTTAAAATCATTTTGCATGTATTGTAAATGTAAAAACTGTAAAAATTGTCAAAATAATTCGTAGATGCCTTAAATTTTTTTTCAGATATTGGGACAAGAGACTTCAAGTCACAATTTCATGTACGTAATGTTATTTCCAGAATATTCTTTAAGAAGACCCTCAACCATAATATACAAAAGTATCTAGATTAATTTCTCTGTATTCAATAAGATGTTCGGTCAGTGCATAACCTTTTCCTCATCTCATCTATTTTCCATTTCGTTCAGTCAATTATAATGGATTCATCCAGAAGGGCCAGTTGCCAATTTATTATTTTTTTGTCGTCAAATTACAAGTACAAAACCAAGCATAATTGGCCATTTTGACAACTTATGTCTCCTCAGTGAAGAGTTAATCAAAACATTTGGAACATAAACAAATGTAAAGCCTGATAGAAAACAAATAAACAAAAAGAAAATGTAAACGAAAAGAAAAACTATGATCAAAACTGTTCACAATATTGATACTCCATAGTTTTCATCAAAATTTTTTTATATATACACAATTGCAAGTTTCTGAAAACCAAAAAAGATAGAAAAAACCAAGTTTTTTTACCAACATCGAGGCGTTGGACTTCTTGGCAGGTGGTTACTTTCGGATTACACCAATCCAGTGGTAATAATGACTAAATACCAAATTTATCTTAAATTTAGGTGTGTATTAGTCAACTCCGACAACTGATGCAATTTGGCTTTCCATTGTTTGATTATTTTTCATCTCAGTCAGAACTGATGGCATAACTTATATAAAATTTGCAATTATATGAAGTTGAACTTGCAGTAATATATTGCTCCCAACAAGAAATATACATTTTAATTATAACTAAGTTCCGAATTCACTATAAATTTAGTTTCTGCATATGACCATTTTTCGTTAGTGCAGACCAAATGAAAATATTTTGATGACCAAACTCTAGATGGTTAGGTGTATTTAAATTAGTTTATATAATATGAGGATAGGTATAACCTATGTGGAAACGAGATGAATTCACTCGGTGAAAAACTGTTGTATACTGTAGGCCTTGGAAAGGCTTTTCCCTTTGTCAGTGTTTTTCAGGGACAATAGGAAGACGGCATTGGTGGATCAAGAGGGGATGTTCCGGCTTATGGATCCCCTTTTTATGAAAAAAAACATTCTGAATTAACGCAAAAAAATCAACTTTAGTTTCCTAGTAATATCTGTCCCCCGGACATATTTATCACTTTCAAAAGCAGCAACGTCTCCTAAATTTCAACTGCATTCTACTACTGACTACTGGTTTTGTTTTCTACCGATTTTTCAAAGTAAGAGAACATGATAGGGTTTGGCATTAGTTTTTGCAACATTACGGACAGTATGTTCTTGACCCATTTAATTAAAAAAAATCTTTCAAGTTTTTACTCACTTTAAAGCTGCACCTTTGCTTTGGCGTAGCCATAGGTAATCATTCGCCTGCAGAATAGTTATTGACAAAAGTTAATAAATTTTTCAATGCCTTCAATCTTTACCCAAAAGTACTGACAAAGTAAAGCAAAAATTGTACAAACCTTATTTTTCATAACACTTTTTGTGGTCGTCAATTTTTTTATCTATACGGTTTTAGAAGGCTTCATTCAAAGTTGGTCCGCTGACCACTCAGGACAATTTGGATTGTATAACGGATCACACAGAGTGGACCCCGTCATTTTTTCTGCAAAACTTTTTTTAATAAAAATTTCGTGCAAAATTTAGGCATACTCAATAAAAACTTGAGAAAAATTGACTAGAACCCCCTTTTTACGGAACTCTATTGGAATCTCTTTTTGAAGACTTTATCAGCCGCGGTCCCATGCGCCACGGCGATTTTATAACAGACAAACTGTGGTATTAATGCTATGATACTTAACTTCATGTCTATCAGCTTTCATACATCTTTCGATTTCTGGATTCCCAATGTTTTAGTTTTATCTGCACTGAACACAGGGGCTTGTTTCGAAATAATGATAACTTCAACTTGTTTTTTGTGAGTTGAAGCTATTATTGTGATTCCGTAAGAAGCCCCTGTGTACTGAAGAGAAATAAATCTGCAGAAAAAAGGATTTATAGTAACTTAGCTAATTTAATATTAAAGCTTTTAATTTAAATTTTTTTTTTTTTTTGGGGGGGGGGTTAGGTTTATATATTTATTTTTTAAATTTTATTCTATACATTTTTTTTTGCTATCGCCGCTCTTATTATACTGACTTAATTGCTTGACACTAATTTCCAGATACACTTAACATGGTGTAGGATGCCTAAGGTTACCAATTTTATTTGTTTGTTTGTACCTAAATACGCAAGTGGAATTATGAGGTCCTTTGTTTTTGTCCATGATTTAGACGGTGTAACAATACCCGTCCCCACTCTTCCCTACTGAGTAACCTCTCCCAGCAGTTACTGGTATTATTATATCAGAGAGATAAAGCTTCTAATTGACTATATGCAGAGAATAACACATATTTCCACATTGCCTGCAATTCTCAAAATTAGACCTTAAATAATGCACTTGCTCCGACATTCCTGCCATTAATAAAAAAAAATATTTATTGGTATTTTATTGATTGATTCAATTTCAAAAATTTTATATCAATAAAATAAAATTGAAAAATAAAAAAATAATCATATAATCATTAAAAAATATGTCTTTTTATAATGGAATGAAGATCAAGTTCCGCTGAAAAATCATTTTCTTGTCGTGACAATTTGTTCATATTTTCATATATTTATATATGACTCCAACAGATTTTATCAGGCCATGCTACATCCCGACTCAACTCCCAGTCACAGTACTTCAAGCCCTTTGATTATTGCAGTTATCGATCCTGGAAGTATATTTCCGGGGTAGCAGACGCTTGTTGTTTTGACGAATTTTCTCAATCATTTGAGCATTATGTTATTTGCATAATGCCATTTTATTTGGAAAGTTTTTGGTCAAATATACGTCAGTATATAACAAGATGCAGTCCCCAAGCAGGAGTCAAAATTTGGGACAAAGGAGTGAGCATTGTCAACGCTCTGCATCAGGGTAAAACTTCATACTGTGAATGGATTCCTTGTAAATGGATTGTTTGGATACGTTCTATGAATAAATGCCAGTCCTGAAAGTATGCTATGAGCAATGGATGTACGTCTGCAACAGCAACTTGTCGTCGCAATGTCAATGATCTTAACCAGTGAAACTGTGACAACCGTCGCGAAGTTACTACATAGCTACATTTATTTTGCTGACAAAACCTTTCCTGGCGTCTTGTCTATACTGCATGACTGTGTATACGTTGTTAGTGTTGCGTAACGATATTGATCCGCTTTATCGTTGTCATGGTTGCATATATTCATTCGTAATTTCTCGGTTATTATCATGACCCGTTTCGATGCAGTGGAATTCCAAATGGATTTATATGTCTTTAGTTTCCCCCAGGGAAAAAAAAAGGATCGATCCAATTTTTCCCCCTAGGAAATTGGATCAGACCCGTTTTCCCCCCGGAAAAACATGAATATGTGTACATATTGCCGTTTTTCCCCCATGCTAAAATTTCTCCCTTCATTCGAATCCATGCTTCATAAAAAATCGTACATATGTCTTTATGAAATGTTTTGTTGCATCAATTGTAAAAAAAAATATTTAAGGACTAACCCTGCATATTATGTATTCTGTAATTGCTGAACATCAACTAATTTGCGGATCCAGAGGTATATCCGTGGGTCTGACCCGCTTTTTAGCTCGCCAGGCTTTTTCCACCACTTGGTGTCCGTCGGCCGTTCGTTCGTCGTTAGCTCACTTTAAAAAATCGTGAAACCGCTTGGTCAAATGGAACAAAACTTCAACTGAATAATTACTAGGGTATATAGTTTCAAATTTATCATTTCTTTGTCCCAGGTCAAACAACATAGCTGTCGTTGCTAAAAAAAAAAAGAACAGAGAGGCTGATTGCAGCAGTTTTTGGCAAATAACTCAAAAACCTTTACAAATATACACAAAACTGGCTCGTGTATAAAAGATCAGCATGACAAGGTCTACCCACCTAGCAGACACGTTAAGTTTCTCAGATTAAGACAATTTCTCAATAACTTTAGTGGTACATGTATGTAGTACATGTCAGCCTGGCATAACTTTTGTCCTTGACTTCAATTCATAGTCTTTATCTTTAATTTTAAATAACAGTATTCCTTATTGACTATGCAGTCCATATTAGCAGTAGCTGCTTTTGTGCAATTAAATTTTAATATCTATTTTAGAACCTGAAAATGCAAATATTTTAAGTATTATCCCAACTTAGAGTCGGGTAGTGGGCTGCAAATCAAAAATTTAGATTCGGTATTTTTTGGCGTAGGTGTATTCCTTTTGTCCCAATAAGTTTTTTACATTAGAACATGTGGTATTTCTCGAGATAATTTTTGACTGGTTATATAGAGAAAAAATGGGGGGGGGGGGTGTTTCCCGTACTTTTCACTGTACAATGTAACTAAATTTTGGACAAATGGAAAATAATACAGAACTTTTATCTATCAAAATGACGTTTTCTTGGATAGTTTTATTAAAATCAAATATCAAAAGTTTTTTTTTCCTCAATGTGCCATTAAACCAATGCACTGTGCCCGTTTCTTCGACGGACTGGTACTTAATATTTCTGTTCGAAAAAATTTGTAAGAGCACATGCACAGCTTCTCAAATAAATACAAAGCGTGAGGAACAATGATTGTCACATGATCTTTTTCTTGCTGTAGTTGCATTACAAAGAACTTTCAGGAATTTGTTGTAAGCCATTGAGTTGAACAATATATTGTGTTGCAATGATAATAATTTTCATACCTAAAATTCATTAGACAATATGTAGTGAAATTATGTGAATATTTGATCTATTACACTTAAAAATTATAATTTGTATGTTAATTTGTACAAAGTGAAAAAACATAATTTGTACAGAATTCTTGTACAAAATATAGTTTTTACAAAATTACAACTTGTACATATAAGAACAATACAAAAAAAGAATAATGGCGAAACGGCTTTCTCATTAAAAGAGAAGAAAAAAAAAATGCGCCGAAGAGAACGTCGCGAAGATTATTGATGACGTCGGGGGAAAAACTGGACTGATCCAGTTTTCCCCCTTAAATTTGTTTGGGGAAAAATTGGATCATGCCAGTTTTTCCGGGGAAAAATTGGGATCGATCCAGAATTTCCCCCCGGAAAGACTAGCATGGGGGAAAAATGGCTATATGACACCGGCATTCCCCAGTAAAACTGTTTTTATTCTGTTTTCTTCATTTCGATTTTACCATCAACATGTTTGAATGGCCATCAAGCAACGTATTCATATGCTTTATTTTTTACACATATTTTAGAAATCTTCCCTGAAAGATTGATGTGTCCATTTGCGTATATTTCCAAGAACGATAACTCTCGACACAGGGATTTTTTCAACTTATAGTATAGGGAACAAAATTGCAGTTCCAAAATATATGGAAGCTTCGCTTCCTATAATAACAAATAACCTGTTGTACCTAAATGGAAGAGTAAAATCAGCTAAGGAAAGAGCTTTGCACAAGGGAGATACTACATAGTTTGAATCAAAATGTTATATACATTAAGAGACTGAAAGATAATTAAAAAATCAAGTTTTCAGGCAAACACTAGTACTGAGGTACTGACTGCTGGGCTGGTGAATACCCTCCATGACAGTCTACTAGCAGAAGCATACAGTTGTTATAAATCACTGCTGTAAATTAAGTTACTGTATATGGCAATTTTGACAACGTATGTCTCTTCAGCAATGGTCAAATAAACCATAAGGCATAAGGACAGAACAACTAATAAAAAAGATCTAAAGAAAACGAGTTTAACCCCACCACAATTTTTGCGCCTGTCCCAAGTCAGGAATATATATGCTGGTCATTGGCTTGTCCTTGTCTTCTTATAAAATTTTAGTTTCTTCATATTTGGGTTATTAAATGTGGTTCGTTTTCATTGATTTATTCACTTTTTCATCTTTTTGGGGCCATTTAGGGCTTGCTATATGGTGTGAGGTTCCTCACTGTGTTGAAGACCGTACGGTGACCCCTAGATACTTTGTTTTGGGTCGTTTTAACCTGGATATGGGATGTTGTCTCCTTGACATTTACCCCAATTCCTTTCTTTTTCATACATAGAAAACCAACATCTTCTAAGAATTAGAGATACTCCTTTATTTCATGAATTTAGATATCCAAATGAAAATCTGTTGGGGCAAGCAGTCGAAGTTATGCCTGATTATAATGATATGGGCAACAGACAAAAAAAAAAGATTGTACATGTATATATTTTATTGTAAACTTTGTATAAGTAAAACACAAACATGTCTATCACAGAATTCACTGTCGTATCACATATACATAAAAGCTAGGTTTCAAAACTACAGGTTAATTTCTAAATCATGTTGTTTGCAATATGCAGTTGAGGTCAAAATTTGGCTAAATTTTCAACTGATATTTATAAACGAAGCAATTATATAATCATTAAATAAGATTACATTCACATTAAATTGAACAGCCAGATCAATGAAAACTGTGCTAAGAAAAGCGAAACATATCACAATTTATAACTTTAAACTTGCAAATAAAACAATTTTAGTGTGTACATTTTATACATATAAAAAAACTGATTATGATACAAACTATAAAGAAAAATAGCTGTTTATGGAATTAATAAACTACTCTAACTTGACTATCATAATATTAATGAATCATTTTTGTGCCTGTCCCAAGTCAGGAATATGTTGATCATTGGCTTGTCCTTGTCTTCTTATAAAATTTCAGTTTCTTGATATTTGGGTTATTGGATGTGGTTTGTTTCCATTGATTTATTCACTTTTTTACCTTTTCGGGCCATTTAGGGCTTGCTATATGGTGTGAGGTTTCTCACTGTGTTGAAGACCGTACGGTGACCCTAGATGCTTTGTTTTGGGTCGTTTTAACCTGGATATGGGATGTTGTCTCTTTGACATTTACCCCATTTCCTTTCTTCTTCATTATAAACTTCAGAGATATTTTATTATGATAAAGATCAATTTAATTCACATGAGATCTACCCATTACAGTCACTGCATGGAAGATTTAACAACACCCCATTTTACTTTCTGTTTTGATAATTAATTTTAAATCCTCGGATTTTATTATATAGCTTCATGTCTTCAAAATCATGAAGATTGGATTCTGATTGGTTAATGTCAAAGGTCATAGAACTGAAAATAAAACGGGATGTTGTTAAGATTTACCATGCAGTGACTATAAAGAATAATCGGTAGATCTAATTTTAATTAGATGCATAAAATGACAAGATGTAAACTTTTAATATTTAATAAGACAAAATCTACTTATTTTCAATTTTAAGAATAATGATGTTACATTTCACATATGCTCTCACAAGTCATGACGTTTCGATGGAGTATTTACAAAAAAGTACTTTTCTCCCCAAAAGAAACACTAAATTCTTAAACACATCTAAATTTTTTTTCCAAACTTTAATACAATGTATAAAGAAAAACAATTTATAAACTTCATTAATACTAGCAAGAGATCGGTACAATTTTATTAAATAAATATTTTATAAAAATACCATAAAAATATCGAAAAACTTCCTCTTTAGCAAAATAAACAAAAATAGAAAAACGAAACATATAAAACATCAGCTATAACAAGTAATGGACGGACATTTTACTATTCATATCACATGATTAATTCTGATAAATGCCACTTTTAGTTACATCACAGCACATGTCTTTGCCTCCTTCACTGGTCGCTCTGGAAGAGGTGGTGCAGCATCTCGATTCTTCTGGTCTTGTCTATGTTTTTCATACATAATTCGATCCCTAAAAAAAATCAATGGCATCAATTTACTTACTACTTTCTAAAACGTATCTTGTTTGTATTTCATAAGAAAAAAAACAAAATACCAAAGAAATGCCGAAGTTTACAGTAAATTATAGTTTCTGCATATGACAATTTTGACAACTTTTGTTTCCAAATATCCAAATCCAAATGTTTGGAAAACCATAAACCAAAATAAGTGTAAAAGCTAAAAGAGAACAAACAACGACAATGATCTAAATAGAAAGCAAGAATTAACAAAGGACAGACTATGTACTAAGGAGATCCCTAGTTTTAAATAAAATTTTCCAGATTAAGATATTGCAAGTTTCTAAATAAAATTGGTTTTAGGTTCAGCGCTGAAGTACTGACAACTGGAATG
>MJUU01059207.1:167615-254981 GCA_002080025.1 Modiolus philippinarum | reverse complement strand
CATCCAAGGAACATTTCTGCAATGAAACATTTTCATTGCCTTCTATGGTTTCTGAGAAGAAGACTTTGAAAATATTCCCCATAGGGTCCAATGTTAAACTATGTTCCTCGGTGGCGGCCATCTTGGATTTCGGATCGGCAAAAAAAACAATAACTTTGTAGAGGACCATCCTAGGAACATTTCTGCAAAGTTATGAATCAATTGGTCCCATGGTTTCTGACAAGAAGATCTTTGAAATTCAGCCAATCAGAACACATTATTGGCCCTGGCAGCCATATTGAATTTCCGATCGGCACGAAAAACAAGAATTTTGTAGAGGACCATCCAAGGAACTTTCCTGCCAAGTTTGCTTCCAGTCTGCCAAATGGTTTCAGAGAAGAAGCCTGAAATGTGAAAAAGCTAACGCCGACAGACGACGACGGACGACGACGGACGACGGACGCCAAGTGATGGCAATAGCTCACATGGTCCTTTGGACCAGGTGAGCTAAAAATTGGTAATTCAAATGCTCTTTTGTCAGCCTGTGTGACAAAGCTTAATTTGGTTCATTACAACTGAGAGAATCTAGTATAATATTTATATATTGCTTGGTTTAATCATGTATGGACTTTGTCTCATGTGCTTTTAATCCATATCCTTTCGTTTTTAATTTAGACTGCGATGTTTTTATTCTTTAGGAAAGAATGAAGTGAATTGTACGGTGTAGGAAGTTGAACATACACATTTCAAAATCAAATTTATCCCTTGTATGATATACAAACTTGTTCTTTTCTAAATAGATTCATGCGAATGGGAATTGATCAATAGGACATGTAGAGAATATCGCAAATTGAAAAATCAGAAAAAGACATACAAGAAAAGTATTACTATTAATTTGAAATATAAAATAACTTATTATGAGATCTGAAATTTCATAGGTAACAATAGAAGAAACGAGAATGCCATGTTAGTAACCAAAAACTGGAAATATCGAGGTATAGTAGGTGTTTTGAATCCAGTGTAAGATGATCATGAATATGGATAAAAAAAATCCTTATAGATTTGACTTTAAAAGCTTCAACAGACATGCTTGTCAAACATGGAGAATTTCTAAATAATTTCACTTAATTAAAATAGCCTTACAGGACATTTCACGTAAAAGTTCCAATCTCATGAGTGAAATAAAAATTATGAAAAAGATAAAAGTGGCACCAAAATTGTCCTTTAAAATAATCCTAACTCTAGATAAGACTATGCTGCTTACTATATGGTGTGAGGTTCCTCACTGTGTTGAAGACCATATGGTGACCCCTAGATGTTTCGTTTTTGGTCGTTTGAACCTGGATATGGGATGTTGTCTCCTTGACATTTACCCCATTTCCTTTCTTTTTCATATAGTTAAAAAACTCTTTTCTGTCACATGCTCTAGCGATAAATGTGAATGTATTGAAACATATATGAATGTATTAGTAAGACAAAACAAATAGTAAAGTATATCCCAGAAAGAGTTTTATTATAAGATTTCATTCGCACAATAAAATAAAATGTCACATGGATAAATGATTTTGTAGAAATGAGGGCAGCATGCAATGAGGTCTTATTATGGAAAGTAAATGTTAGAGCTTTTATCTAAGGGCCAAACTATCTACCAATAATCCATGTCTTCAACAAAACTGTAAATAGATGAACTGTTTGATAAATTTGATTACATTTTAAATTTATTCATGCAAGACTTACTTTGTTCCTTATTTAGTTACAATGTAACAAATTAACTCATTTCCTGTTTCAGTTTCTATTTCTAATCTTTACACTTGATTTTCTTAAGTATAACCATTTTACTGCAATATTGAATTTTATTTTTCCACAATGACGAACAATGCAAATTTACTGGAATCTGGGGTATTACAATAGGTTTTTGTTTGTTTTCTTTGATTGAATGGTTTCAATTTTTTGTAGGAAAAAAAATCAATGATTTCTTTCTTACTGAAAATTAAGAAAAAGATTTTCACAGTAAGCACCTCCAAATAATAACATGAGAAAAAATATCAATGTTTCATAAAATGTACAAGATTGGTGCACAATTTATAAAATAAAAGCTCCAGATAATGTTAACCAAACAGCCTACTCTTAGAAATACTTCTCCAAGTTTGATCTTAAGAACGGTTTCCTCCAGCCTTCAATCTAAGTCTTGGTTTTTTAGTTATGAGTTTATATACATTGGCACAACGAGTATACAATTCAAAGTACTATATAACAAAATACCAAAGTTACTGTTAATTTTGTTACTGCATATGCACATTTTTGAAAACTTATGTCTCTTCAGTGCAGATAAAATGAAAACATTTAGACCGAAATACATATAAAGCTGATAGAGATCAAATAACCTATTGGATCTAAATAGAAAAGCCAAAGTTTAGCCAAGGACAGAGCTATTATTGACTCTATTGAAAAACAAAATTGATACAAAAAAGCAAAGCACACAAAATACAAATACAAAGCATAAAGATAAAGCTAAACACAGAAAAGTGAATATTGTCGTCTATAAATGATAGTCCTAAAGCAGAAGGTTGAGAGCATTAACACCTATTTTCTCTTTTATACCCTCGCAAACGAAGTATTTTTCATACTGTTAATCCTAGCCCTAGCTATATCTGTATGTTTTATGGTTTATTTTGTTAAGACTGGTGTATATTGACTAAGAAGTAGAAAAAAGATCGAATATGGCGAGTTTATTGAAAATTACAGAGATATTGTCTTGAAAGTACAAACTGTGTCTCAAAATTAAATATTTCGTTAAACTATGCAAATGAGACTGTCGGTTCTGTTGACAAGATACAGACTGGCATGTTACAATTAAAATTCATCAATCATATCCCAACCCATGTATGGATATAATTGATGAATTTTAGTTGTAACATGTCAATGTCTAATTCAGAAAAAGGACTTCAATGTGAAATTATGTTGCAATGCTAATGAAGCCATTCAACCATGAAAAAAGGTTAAGGTTGACTGAAAAATAAGATGGTGGAAGATTCAACGAAACCAACTTAAGCATTCAGATCATTATCTATCTGTGGACAATAAATTTGTTTATCTGTGGTATACTTTTTATCAAGGTTTTAACAATAGTTTACTCTGCTACTTCATACCCTAGCAAAAAGTTATTCTGTTTCTTGACAACTAATGATTAATATCATTGTACTGTGTGAATAGATAAATGAAAAAAAATATGTGAAAAGGAAATAATTACCATTGTAATAATTCAGCAATATTATACTAGATTTACTCCAACAACAGAAAGAGGATGATTATCAAAACATAATTACATCAACAACATTGCCTTATTATGAAATAGAGAAATTCAAAATAGGTTAGTGGTTGAAAATATACGAATTTCTTATAATAGGTAGAGTAGGCAACAAGAACAGGAGCCACAATGATAGTTAATAACTTCACATCAAACCTGGACAATAATCCGTATATAACAAAAGTAATTTACTTACATGCTGAAAAGTGAGAAAAAAAATCAAATGGAATTACTGATATAAATATGAAGCAAATATTGAATATGCTTTAATACTGTATGCTGAATAGAGTCGAAGAAAATACTGTAAATAACTTATGATATTGTGACAAAGGACTTTTATTATGAACTAAATGACAATCTAGATGACATGATGAAGTACACTTCAATCGAACAGTAGAGGATACAAAAGTGGACAGGTTTTTTGGACAGGGTAAAATTTCACCTCTTACAAATCAGAATCAAAGTAAAAGACAACTTTGTTTAAGGTGATGACCCTCAAGGCACTTTCTTGAAAGGGACAACCCAAGAACCACAATGAATTTCATTTGAAATTCTTCTATATTTGATCTTCTAACTACACTTGGCAATTGGTTGAAGACGGGAAGATCTTTGAGTGTTTTTTCATGGGTTTAATGTTATTTTTCTCTACTGGATGCAATCCTGGATCAGGGGGTGCATGTTCACATCTTTTGAAGGACACCAGCTAAGGACCATTGGTTAAGGTTGGGTCTTCATAGTTAATTTGTTTTTCAGAAGATCTTTGAGTGAATTTCATGCAGGTCTTATTTAAAACTATATTTTTCCTGGTGGTTTATAATCTTGAGAGGACCTGTCAAACATGATTTTGCAAGTTTATTGCCCCAAAATATTTTAATCGTGTTTCTTTTCAACTGATCAAGAGGTTTCAGGAGAGAGTAACCGTTACCAGGAATCGTGGGGCTACCTTGAAGAGATGGTTTTTGAAGGGGCATCTAAGACAGTTTTAGTTCGTATTGGTAGTAGATTTAGAAAAATCTTTAAAAAGTGTTCCCTTGGTAAAATGTAAAATTTTGTTCCCTGCTTGCTGTCATCTTGGATGACAATTCAGGCTCAATTTCGAAATGGGACTATCCAAGGGCAAATGTGACAAAGTTTCGTTCTATCTGGCCCACACCTTTGAAGAAAACTTTTGATTGAAAAATTAATTACGGACAAAAGAAAGAAAGTGCTTGGCAGATGATCAGCTATGTGGAAAATGGAAACCCAGGCAAGTGCACATCTACAATTTTGATAAAGAGTTTCTGTATGTAAGGTTGATTAGTACCAAGCTGTTGAAGAAGTGGCTAAAGGAGAAACCACCTATGATTTCATTACACTAAAATATTTTTATTCAAACTAGAAAAAACTTAGTCAAAATTCAAAGGAAAGAAAAAATAAAAAGACATACACTTGCATTATGAAAATGTGTGTACCGGGTAGTACATTTGCAAATGTGTGAAGCTCATATGCTGTATATATAATGATAGATAATTGCATGTTTTGGTTGAAAAAATTTTCATATAATTTTTGATGCAACTGAAACCTAATTTTCAATGCTTATATAATTGAATGTTTTTGTAATGTCATGTCATGAAACTAAATACAAATGCTTATGGCTCTACAAATGAAAATTCTAGAAGTTAGAGTTTCAAAAGTTCAATCTCCTAAAGTTAAGAATCACAAACAAGAGGCTCTCAAGAGCCTGTATCGCTCACCTGGACCCTGGCTGACATAAATAAAAGGCATTTCCAATAGGAAAAACAAAACACAAAATTTTGCAGAATACTTTTTTTCCCTAAAATTACAGTTCTTGTTTGGTTTCCATGGCAACCGAAAGCTTCACCATCCATTACAACCCATACCAGAACACCATTCAAAAAAAATTTGGGCAGGGGTTCCCCTTATAATTAAGGTAATACATGTCGCTGAAATTAAAACATTAATAAGACCTCAATTCGAATAAAAATTCAAAATTTGGGCAAAGGTTCTAATTGGACTAGTAGTTTCTGAGAAGAAGATCTTTGAATGTATATTCCATAGGGTCCAATACTAAAACTATGCTCCTTGCTGCATGCCATCTTGGATGAGGTACCGACCTGCCTGATACTTTTTTTCGGATGGGACCATTTAAGGGCCATTGTGACTAAGTTAGGTTATAATTGGACTGGTAGTTTCTGAGAAGAAGATCTTTAAATGTGTTTTCCATAGGGTCCAATGTTAAAACTAAGTTCCCGCTGGCGGCCATCTTGGATGAGGTACAGAACTGCCAGATACCTGTTTTAGAAGGGACCATCTAAGGACCATTGTGGCTTAGTTTAGTTTTAATCGGACAAGTAGTTTCTGAGAAGAAGATCTTTGAATGTCTTTCCCATAGGGTGCAATGTTAAAACTATGTTTCCCACTGGCGGCCATCTTGGATGAGGTACGAACCTGCCAGATACCTTTTTTGGAAAGAACCATATAAGGACCATTGTGCCTTTAAATTAGTTTTAATTGGACTGGTAGTTTCTGAGAAGAAGATCTTTAAATGTCTTTCCCATAGGGTTCTATGTTTAAACTATGTTCCCCACTGGCAGCCATCTTGGATAAGGTATGGAACTGCCGGATACCTTTTTTGGATGGGACCATCTAATGACCATTGTGACTAAGTTTAGTTATAATTGGACTGGTAGTTTCTGAGAAGAAGATCTTTGAATGTCTTTCCCATAGGGTCCATGTTAAAACTATGTTACCCACTGGCGGCCATCTTGGATGAGGTACGAACCTGCCAGATACCTTTTTTGGAAAGAACCATATAAAGACCGTTGTGCCTTTCGTTTAGTTTTAATTGGACTGGTAGTTTCTGAGAAGAAGATCTTTGAATGTCTTTCCCATAGGGTTCTATGTTTAAACTATGTTCCCCGCTGGCAGCCATCTTGGATAAGGTATGGAACTGCCGGATACCTTTTTTGGATGGGACCATTTAATGACCATTGTGACTAAGTTTGGTTATAATTGGACTGGTAGTTTCTGAGAAGAAGATCTTTGAATGTCTTTCCCATAGGGTCCAATGTTAAAACTATGTTCCCTGCTGGTGGCCATCTTGGATTAGGTACGGACCTGCTGGATACCTTTTTTGGATGGGACCATCTTAGGACCATTGTGACTAAGTTTGGTTAAAATTGGACTGGTAGTTTCTGAGAAGAAGATCTTTGAATATCTTTCCCATAGGGTCCAATGTTAAAACTATGTTCCCCGCTGGGACCATCTAAGGACCATTGTGACTAAGTTTGGTTATAATTGGACTTGTAGTTTCTGAGAAGATCTTTAAATGTCTTTCCCATAAGGTCCAATGTTAAAACTATGTTCCCCGCTGGCGGCCATCTTGGATTAGGTACGGACCTGCCGGATACCTGTTTTGGAAGGGACCATCTAAGGACCATTGTGAATAAGTTTGCTTATAATTGGGCTGGTAGTTTCTGAGAAGAAGATCTTTGAGTGTGTTTTCCCATAGGGTCCAATGTTAAAACTATGTTCCCCACTGGCGGCCATCTTGGATTAGGTACGGACATGCCGGATATAATTTTTAAAGGGGACCACCCAAGGACTATTGTGGCCAAGTTTGGTTCAAATTGGCCAAGTGGTTTCAGAGGAGAAGATCTTTGAATGAATAGTTTACGCCGGATGGACGGACGACAGACGCCGGACGCCAAGTGATGGCTAGCCAGGTGAGCTAAAAACTCAAAAGCATGCATATATAATTGTAATTTTCCTTAAAAGCATGACATGCTGTGATATAAGTTTAAAGAGCTTATTATAGCTTATAAAGTACTTAATCCATGCAATGAAAACTGTATATAACTTTATGACTTACTTTTCTCCTCTTGGTAGACTGGAAAAATCTTTAAAGTTTGGTCCTTGGATATCATCATCATGTAGGGTTCGCGCTGGTATTGTTTGGTATGCTGGATCGTCTGTGTCATCTAAACAAAAGTCAAATTGTACTAACTAGATTGGAAAACTTGTTGATAAACAAGTGAAAAGTAATAGGATAATTTGAAATGCCCTTTCAAGTAATAGTAATATTCTACAGTCATTTGGAAAAAAAGCTGATATTATTGTTTTATCTTATATTTAAGAATTAAAAAAAGAACAAATGGATTTCGCAAAAAAGATCTTTTTCTGAAAATAAAAAAATTCAACATTTAGTGCATGTTTTGTTCTGACATATCATTTGAATGTTTGTAAGGAAAAAACTGAAGAAAAAGAAAAAAAGAAAATAGAATATTTTTAACTGTTCTGACTTGTTGCATGCAAAATACACAATATATCTGTGATAACATACTAAAATGTTTAACAGATTTGTCTCTCATAAACCATGATAAGCAATAGACCAATTTCATATCCATTTCTTGTCCCGACTTTGACTCCGTTTTTATAACGTTTTCAACAAAGGGAAGTAACCTACTGACCCGACAGTCTGGTTTACAGTTCCATAGTTACAAGGAGCAGCAGTAAAGTTCAAATATGAAGACATCGATTATGAGGGTAGGGGTAAAAACTTGATTGTCTTTAAAAAAATAAATTCAAATTATTTGGGTACTTACTAAGGTGAAAATCTGAGCAGTTTCGAAAGTAAATATTTACTGATCTTCCTATACCTAATGAGACCGAAAACAAGGTTGTCGGGTGTTAGCGAGTAACGTCCCTTTGAAAAACATGCTAAAATGGCGGTCATCCCGTAAATATGAAAATCGTCTATTATGAATGACTTTCTAATATTAATTCATTAGAAATATAGCTACCCTCTACAATAAGAAAAGTTTTCCAATGTTATGTTTTTAATTACTATTTTGATATACAAAATACATTAAAGCAAAGAAGTATGTCACAATAGTGGGGAACTTGTGACAATATAAGATCAACTGAATCACCTATCAATCAATTTTGCCATTTCTGAAACTGATCAACTTTGGATATTGTAAATATTCATGAAATTTTTGTGTAAGAACAACAGATTTACCATCATTGGAATGACATAATTTAACATTTTAGCTACCCGAAGAATTTTGGTGTTCACTTTTGCAAATATTACCTATTAAAATGCCTTAATTTCAGAAACTGAGAATTAATAAAAACTGTTTTTCCTTTATTATCAATGAAAAATAAACAGAGTGTTAACACATTTCCTACATCAAATACAATTCATTCTAAAAGTTCAGACAAAACACATTAAAATATTTTAAAAATTGCAAAAATAAACTTATTTTTTGAAAAAGCAGATTATCTTAATATGCTCAAGAGGTGAATACAAGCACATCCAAGTATATAATAATTCTAATACAAAATAATTTCTACTATTAAATGTATAATTTATATGTAGTATATACATGTATTACTGATCAACATAGTCTAAGGCTGTTTATATGTTATTAAAAAAGGAGTTTCTATAGACTTTGATAATCCTTTGAATATATAATCCTAAACATTTCTATGTTATAGTTTATTCCCTGCATTTACCATATCAGACTGGAGTACCGACTTACTTCACATAATATTAAAATGGGATAATCCATGGACAATTGTGACTACTTTAGTTCTCAATGTAATTTACTGACTTTGTTCAGAGATAAAGATATTAAAATACATCTCCTGTAAGGTCCTATGTTAAACTGTTTTTTTTTTTCACTAAAGGCATTGGTCAACTTGAGATGCTCCTGCATTATAAATATTCTCCTCCAGCAATTCTCTTGGATGGGGTTTGTCCATTAAAAACACAATTATTGAATGAGGGTTATAATAAAAGAACAGAACTGTCAAGAGCCAAAATCCAAACAGCAAAACCATTGGAAAAATTGTAAACCGCAATGGTCCCTAACTTGTTACTTGGATACTTATTAATAATTAAAAAAAAATCTCCCCTCTATTGTGGTATTGTCCCACAGCAACTCAACAGCAATTGCTATATAAAGGTCACATACAATAATAAATCACGCAGTTGAGAGATTAAGTTTGTTTTCACAACTTTAAAGCTTTAAACACACCACATAACTAAATGAACAAAGTCTCTCCTTTTCTCTTCATTTCAGAGAGTCCTAAGTAGGTAGGACTAGATTCTACTGCAAAGCAACAAATGGATAATCCACATTTTCCTAGAAAATTATGACAAAAAATCATGAAATTATCTAATTAGCCCCTTTTAAAATGCCAAACCTAACTCAACATAGACCTCCCCTTATTTTCATGAAAAATATGTAAATTCAAGAGATAGATTTTCACTTCCAATCTCAAAAAAGGAACTTGGTGCACAGCTTCAGGTGGTATACTTCAACTTTGTAACATTATAGCTGTTTATTTGGACATGAGCTGAGAATATATTTTTATTTAAAAATGATCTGCTCTTCCAAATTTTGAACAACATCCATATTCTCTCATGCACATTATCGGGTATACTATAAATGTGTAATATTTCATTAAAATCCAATGAGCAAAATAATAGGACATGGCCCAACAATTCCCATAAGTATAAGATGAATTATTTCCCCTGCCAAAATTTGAACAGGAATAAATATTACTTCATGCACATCTGCAAGTTGTATACTAAATCTGTGAAACATTTCAGACACCAAAATCAATAAGGCATTCAGAGGGAGATTCAAAGATAATTTACATGGCTGGATAGACAAACATTTGAATTTTTCCAAGAGTGCAGTTGATTAGTATGAAGAGCCCTTATGCCATTTTTCCATACAACAGTCACATAGTTTGGCGAATTTTTGTTTAGTGACTTGTTTATTAGTGTTTTAGAAAACAGATAATTGTTTTATTATAGTAATGCCTATGTCAAAGTTTTCATGCATGGAGATAGAAAAACTAAATACTGACATTATGCTTATTTAATTTTCTTTAGACATGTCATATGACTATTCTGACAAATTATATTTCTTCAGTGCAGATTAACCGCAGTAAATATAAAACATAGGTAATCAACAATTACAAAGTTTGCCTCATCATGGCACATTGTCACAGCAACCAAATTTTGCCTGGATCCTGACCTACCATCAAAAATGCATGCATATGCAAAGTTATATGAATCTACAATATATAGTTACTGATTATACATTAATGTAAGTTGATCATGCATAAAATGTAGGTTAAAGAGAATTAACCTAAATTTGTCTGGATGCTGACCTACCATAAAATGCATGCATATGCACATGCAAGATCATCGTACCATGTACAGTACCCGAGACCTGACTTTGGGCGTAAACTTGAATGTAAGTCACTCAAGCCAAAAATATAGGTCAAATAGACCTAATTTTGTCTGGATGCTGACCTACCATCAGAGATGCATGCATATGCAAGGTGAGATGATTCTACCATGTACAGTGACTGAGATTTCAACTTGGACATAAACTTGTATGTAAGTCACTAAAGTGGAAAATGTAGGTCCAAGTGACCTAATTTTGCCTGGATGGTGACCTACCATGTACAGTGACTTGGAGCTGAACTTGGACAGAAACTTGAATGTAAGTCACTCAAGCAGAAAATGTAGGTCAAAGTGACATAATTTTGCCTGGAAGCTGACCTATCATCAGAGATGCATGCTCATGCAAGGTTAGATGATCCTACCATGTAAAGTGACAGAGATCTGAACTCCGACGTAAACTTGAATGTAAGTCACTCAAGCGGAAAATAGTCAAAGTGACCTAATTTTGCCTGGATGCTGACCTACTAGTGCACGCTAGGGCCTTCTTGATCTTGCTTGAGGGGATGAATATTGTTCACCTCTAGTTGAAGACCTTCAGGCGACATCAAGATGTAGACAGGAATAAAAGCCCTGTCCTTGATAAACGGAGTTCTCTATGTATCATGTACGTTTTTGTCACATGTACATTCACTCCATATTCTTTCATTTTTCCTTCCATTATAGATGCCTGCATGTGCAAGCTTAGATTATCCTACCATGTACAGGGACTGAGAAATGAACTTGAATGTAAACTTTAAGGTAAGTGACTCAAGCGGAAAATGTAGGTCAAAGTGACAAAATTTTGCCTGGATGCTGACTACCATCAGAGATGCATGCATATGCACAGTTATATGATCATACTATATATAGTAACTGAGATATGAACTTGGCTTTAAATTTAAATGCAAGCCACTCAAGCGGAAAATATATGTCAGAGAGACCTAATTTTCTCGGAGGCTGTGAGTCAACCCAAACAGGCCGGGGTACTCAAATAGTCTCCCTCAACCTCGTTGAGTCGAAATAAAAATGAAAACCTATAAGATTGCACACTCAAAATGGAAGGCTTGACCTAGGGAAAAAATATGATGACTCACAGATTAGAGATCAAAGACATATTAAAGAAAGGTAAATTAAAATCCCCCCCCCAAAAAAAAAAAGATAAATAGTAATGGTGAATTACATGATGCCCAACCATGTTTCACAAAATAACAAATTTCAAGCTGCATAACTCAAGAACCCTTTGAACCTCTGAACCCAAAAATAGCACTTGGTCTGAGTTTTATGGTAAACAACTAACATACTGAGTTTGAAGACAGTATGATATTTTGTACTGAAGTTATATGGGGGGACAGACAAACACAAGACTGAGGGTATCACATTTTATCTTATCACTTGTTGAAAAGCAAAAAACAAAAACAACAAAACAAAACAAAACAAACAAACAAAACATAAAAACACACATAAACTAGAGGATGACATGCCCCCGCACAAGGTTGATTCAAACTGGGATTTTTTAGTAATATTTGTGTCTGTAAGACACATATGATGCCCCCGCTAGACACATTTTATTCTAGGTTGCACAGATAAATTATGGATCCTCTATTACTAAATCACCAAAAAATTTAAAGTTGAACAATGAATATCTTTCAAAAAAAAAAAAAAAAATTAACTCAAATCAAAATACATAAAACATGCACATCTTCAATATACCGGTAGGTACAAATGAACTGCAAAATAAAAGCTTCCTAGCATCAAAACTGTAGGAGTAGTTGAGCGGACAAACTATGTACCCTCTATGAAAAATCACTAAAAATGACTAAGTTCAACAATGTATATCTCTGACAAAAATACACCAAAATCAAAATCCTTATCACATGCACATCTTCAATATATGTACAAATAATCTGCAAAATAAAAACTTTCTAGCATAAAGACTGTAGGAGGAGTTGCACGGACGAACCATGTACCCCCTCGGATGGACAGACGGAAGAGGGACAGACAGACGGACGGACGGACGGACAGGGGTAAAACAATATGCCCCCGGACTTATAGGGGCATAAAAAGAAAACTAAGGCAAATGCAAAGAAATAACATTGAAGAAACAAAAAAAAAAGACTTTTCTCAGACACATAAAGGTGACAAATGAGGAGAACAAAAGAGGCAAGGTTGATAGATTACATCTAACATCTAGAGTACCATAANNNACTGTAGGAGGAGTTGCGCGGACAAACCATGTACCCCCTAGGACGGATGGACTGAAGAGGGACAGACAGATGGACGGACAGGGGTAAAACAATATGCCCCCTGACTTATCGGGGCATAAAAAGAAAACTTAGAAGAATGCAAAGAAATAACATTGACGAAACAAAAAAAAAAAAATAGAATTTTCTCAGACACATAAAGGTGACAAATGAGGAGAACAAAAGAGGCAAGGTTGATAGATTACATCTAACATCTAGAGTACCATAATAGCCATAGATTATTTCTAGCATTTCCATTATCATGCATATTGCTTTCACCTTGTGCATATGTTCCACTTGCTCTTGTTCCCATGGCAACCCTCAAATTATCAGGTTCCTCTTCAGGAGGGGTTCCAATGTAGTTTGGATGTTTTTTAGAAGGGGATTTCTCACCTCTGGTTGGACTAATTTCAAAATTAATATCTGCATAATTCATCTTCTTTTTAGATCCAGGTCTGCCCCATGGTTGTTCGTATGTTTTGATTTCTTCAGTTTTAGGTAAAGAGCCTGATGGAACTGGGGGAGGTTTATCACTGAAAAACACACCAAAAGACTAAGTTGAGATGATTTGTGTAATTTATTTAAACAATATATGCCTTACTGACAGTGTGACAGGTGTCATTAGCGGGGAAGGACATGCTTACCCTTTCGGAGCACCTGATATCATACCCGGTTTTCATTGGAGTTCACATTATAAGTGCCTTATTTCTGAATGTTCTTTTTTTTATTTTTGCGTCTTGTGGCTGTCTTGTTTTGTCCTTGTTTTTCTGTGTTCCCGTTTTTGTCATGACTTTGGACTTTGATTTTTATAATCATCACTTCCCTTGTTCCTACTGTATTGTACTACCATTGTTTTTTAAATTAATGTTTAATTTCATTAGTTTTGCAAGATTTACAAATCTTTACAGTTGTAATTCTAGAAAGTTTAAAACAGGGAAATGTTTGGTGCATTCAGAAATGTTATTTCTAGGATGAAGTAAGGTCAGACTGTGCATTTCAACCATATTTTGGATTGTTCATAGTATCCTTTAATTTGAAGCTAAATATTTAGCCTAATAGCATTCAATTATCTTATCATTAAATGTTTTAAAGTAGCTCATGAAAGTTCAGTAAACATTTCATTAGACTGGCTCAGCCTGTCAGTCATGGACTGGAAAATTAGTCAAGGAAAAGATTGTTAAGCCTGTCAGTCATGGACTGGAAAATTAGTCTTGGAAAAAATTATTAAGCCTGTCAGTCATAGACTGGAAAATTAGTCAAGAAAAAGATTGTTAAGCCAGGACTGGAAAATGAGTTTTTATATAGAAATTGAGTCCCTTGACCTATCTAAGCAAAATATAACATACTTCTTTCTATGCATTTTTGAGTTTCAGAACTTTCAAACTCTGTTCTGAATCTAATTAAGGGAGTATGAGCTTCAGGATTTCAGTAGAATTTGATATCGATTTCAGAAGAATTTGATATCCTCGGGTTTTATCCATTCAAACAATGTTATTTTTTTTTGCACATGGATCATATTTTCTTGGACATAGGTCACTTTAAAATGCAAAAAATAGTAAATGTACAAATTTTCATCAACTTGCAATTATATTTTAATATATTTCTAGGCATATAAATAGCTAATTGAAAATGAAGGATAACTCTAGAGAGTGTTATTTTCCACCAAAATTTTCACATCTTATATCTAAAAAAATTTTTACATGGATATTCAAAATTTTTTGCTTAGGCTGTTCTATGAGCAAAGCTTTTCATAACAAAAGGTCAGGATTTTCAGTCTAATGACAAATTTTCTGCCACTGGTACTCCTTTAATTGTCAAGATTTTTAGACTCTGTTACTGATTCTAATTCACCGTAAAGACTAAATATTACCCAGAATCAGTTTCAGAACTTCCAGACTCTGTTTCTGATTCTGATTCACTAGAACTTCTTTCTTCCTTCTTTGCATGAACTTCTGCTTCTACATTCTGAAAAATACAATATTTCATACTTTAAGTTCTTCATTCAACGAAATTTTTGTGGTTTTCAATGTTAGATTTATTCCCAGGGTTTTATATTCGCAGATTTTTGATTGTCATAATGTTCATTTATATACAGGTTTACAGTAAAATATTTGCTTCCATAAATTTTTGTGCTTATCGTTTTAAATGCAAAAATAAGCGTGAAATAAATCCCCCTAAACATAACAAACGTACAGTAACCAGTTTGTGGTAATTTGCAGTACATGAAAAATCATGTATCCTTTTTTGGGTTCCAAAGAAGTAGTTTACTTGTAAATTGAATTATCTCACTATGTTACATAACTATAACTACCAAAGTTATCTGTCAAGAAAGTTTCTGTATTTTGACAACTTGATGTCTCTTCAGTGCAGATAATATCACATCAAAAACACATGGAAGTTCATAAATCAAAAGAGTGTATTAAAAGTGATAGAGACCTTAATGAAAGGCTTAAAAACAGCGACATCATTGTCAAATTTTTAATTCTAGATCATTGGCCAAGTATTGAGAAAATACTCCGATTATTGAGGTTATGAAATTATGACTATGAGTAGACTTAGCTGTTAAAATGTCAGGATATATTCAATGAAGGGATAGGAGTAAATGCACATGAGACAAAGTCTAACAAGCAATCGAATACTTTTATTGCTCTTCTTCATCTGAAAGTCCATTTGTCCAATTATTTATTTAATCAAATAAAAAAAAAAAAATTACTTACCTGTTGTCTTTTTTCATTGCCTCTATCTTTGTCCTCTTCCACTTCAGAATCCCCACTTCTATCACCTATCACAAAAAAAATATACTGTAAAACAGATTATTTTCTAGTGGTCTAAATTTCACAATTTGAATCCTTATCCTATTGGCTAGGTTATATTTGTGTGATTCACATTTACGAGCCATGTATAGGGGTTTTAAGGATATTGATTATTTATGATATTCAAAAAATTTTGGTAATATTTTGGAAATAATATTTTTGAAAAAGTTGTCACATTTGGGGATTCTGAAGCACATTTTATGAATACTAATTATTTGCTTCAATTACTTTTTGGGATGTTTGCGAATATTATTTCTAGGGATATAGATTATTAATATCCCCTATACAAGGCTCTATATGTTTCGTTATGATTGTAATAAAAACAAATTTACAAAAGAGGAAATTTTCACAAATATTTGCAACTTACGAAATTAGCGAAAATAAACCCTTCGCAAGAATTTCTCCTCTTACAGTACATATTTCATAAGAGAAGGCAAAATCTAACCTAATGCTTGATTAGTCTATTGGGTAAGTTCTGTAAGAGTGATACCCTAACAAAGTACAGTCTTAATACAACAACAAAACCTGAAGTACTGATGCAGTTTTTTTTTTTTTATATACAAGTTTATTTCTCAAAACTGTGTTCAATAAAATATTTTGCTTTGAAAATATGATGAAATCATTTTTAAGTATAAATAGATATATTTATAAGATTTCTTGGACACATAATATAGCAGAGCTGGATAACATATATTGGTGACAGCAGTCTTGGAATTTTCCCTGAAGATCTAAAATACAGTGTGGCGGCAGTATCTCTACTTTGATGCATATCCACAAAAAGAAGTCTTAAATTCATTTTAAAATTATGATTTTAAAATTTACAACAAAATATTAAGTTATCTGCTTTACTTAAATCTTGTTGAATATCAGATCTGCAAATTGGACTTTTTTGTAAAATATTCCTAGCAAATGCTGTTCAATTTTGGAACAAATTATTGGATAAATTTTGCCATTGTGACGCATTACAGTATAATTTTGTCTCTATATTTCTTTTAATGAAATTAATATTTTTCCTTTTAAGAAATTTGTACTTTTATAGTAACATTAAACATAAATTACTTAAAATTCAATAACATTTAATCTAGTGTTATTAATGACTTGTGTAAAAATATAAATCTGTTTGACTGCCGAAACAAACCTGATTCATTGCTTTGTTTACTCTCAATAACTCTAGAAACTTAAATATTAATTAAAGTCAAGAAAATTTAGAGGGATATTTACACATCACCCTTTTGTACTTTAAGGACAACAAAGTCTGGAAACACTGCATTTTTATAGTGCATTCTATCATAAGTACTGAAAGTAAATGTGGGTTATCGATTAGTGTTAAGTTGGTCTATAGGGTCTAAGTTGAAAGCCAGTTTGACAGACTTTCTTTAGTCTGAATTGGAAATCTGCAAAAACTAATAAACATGAAAATGGAAATGAAGTGGAAATTCACTAGATATGTCTGGGACTTTGAAAATTGTATGTTTTCCATATTGGGAAAAGTCAGGAAAAGAATGGTTATTGCCTACCCCAATTTCAACCCCTGTAAAACAAATAACTTGAATCCTATCTACAGTGATAAAAAAGTTAATACTGCTCTAAATTCAAAATGAAATTCATTCAATATCACTGCTAACTAAAGCATGCTTTAAGAGATATGAATTTTCAGTTGTTAAACCACGAAAGTTCACATATTCAACAATTATTTAATGTTCAATGAAAATATAGGAAACTTGACAATATCAATGAGCATTATGAAGAAATTGAAGTAGTAAACCTCATATAAGTTATAAAACAGATCGAGCTATACATATGGGATTTTTGAGACAGTAACTCTTGAGTGTCCCAAGTCAGAAATGAAACTGCTCCTGTGCCAGTGGATTTACACCAACTGTATATTGTCAAAAAAGACAAAGCTGAACATGATAAGACCACAGCAAATTGAACAAGGTATAAATGGACAAGTGTTTTGGCCTCTTGTTTATTGGTAAACACTTTAATTGTTTAATTCATCTGTAAAAACATGCTGCAAGAAACCTTTAGAAAAATGCATAAAAATCTTACAAAAACATATTTAGACCTAATTTTCTCCATTTGAAAAAAGTAACCCCTCAAATCTGTCGAAACACTGCAGCTGTGCAATTTTAGACCAAAATAAAACAAACCCTATCTAAATACGATAAATGATAAAGATTCTACAGCCAAATATGTGAAAACACCCAAATAATTCCTTTTTTTGTCCCTTTTCACACCTGCAGGTCTGATTGAGCCCAACAGGAAATTTACATCTCAGCTTACACATGTACCATTTAGGAACATCACATTAAAACTGATAATGATCCATCCACTAGAACCAAATTTATGTTGTCCATTATGGCAGATTTCCTGGATCATTAACATATTTTATTTGCAATTCATCAATGAATATACCAATATTCCTCTAGTAACACACACAAGAACTCCTTCAAAACTCCTGTCTTTTGTCTGTTAATCAATTACTCAATGTTCTATAGAATTCTATTGTATACCAATCTGAAGGGGTTTACCTTGATACTCTAGTGATGATAAATTGGTACACAATAGAATACCTGTTTACTCTATTTCCTTATATGGTTACTAAAACTCAAGTCAACAATAGAACATGAAATCGAAATAACAGTACATTATTTGAATACCCGAGGGCGTCAATCTTGATTTGACGGTCAAAATAAACATGTAGCCTGTACACTGCATTTTGACCGTCAAATCTATCACTGATGCCCTCAGTATTCAAGGAATGTACTGTTATTTCTTAAATGTATACCAGACATCTGCAGAAGTCTGGTTGTCACAAAATCTGGTTTATAATGATACTGCTGACTCAGGGAACGACTGTAAAAGCGATACATTATGAATCACCAATACCATATACTGAACAAAGAAGCAGTAAGTTGAAAATTTATAATATGGTTATTAATTAATACAAAAAAGTATTCTGATTTTTGATCTTTTTCAAAAATTTAGAACATTATTTAAGACATTGTGTTTAAATGTACAATATTCTAAACATGAGAGGAGCTCATGAAGTTCTAAAAAACATAAATCTAAATCATATAAAAGTGAATTATTCTTAACACCATTCAAAGGGAAATAATTAGAGAAATATTAACAACAGATCAACAAATTACTGTGGAAGTACTTTTATTCATGGACAACAATTTTCATGGTTTCATAAATATCAATATTTCATGGGTACTTATGCATAAATTCTTGGTTTTGAATTCCATGCATTAAAACTCTAGGGAAACATGCATTTCATTTGGAACTTAACTCCATGGTTTTAACTACCACAAAATCCAAAACAAGATGTGTTTGTGAAACACTACATATGCCCCCAGATATCCAATTTTACCCCTTTTGGACCCCTATGACCTTGACCTTTGACCTATTTTTTTTTGCATATTTATGTTCCTCTTGACTAGACCTATACACTTGCTAAGTATCAAAAGTCTACCTTACATAGTTCAAAAGTTATAGCCAAGGTTAAAGTTTCGGACAAACAGACAGACAGACAGACAGACAGACAGACAGGACAAAAACAATATGCCCCCCGATCCTCGATCTGGGGGCNATATACTCATATACCAAATATCAAATCAATATGTCAAGCTTACAGAAAACTAGAGGCTCCCAGGAGCCTGTATCGCTCACCTGGCTTTCAGTTGCCAAAATCGTGGTAACATTGTAAGTTATACAGTTTATCATCAGTATCTCAAACTTTAGTACCTCGAACACCACCAATATCTTGTACAGTATCTAAAGTCTGATCAGGTTTTACTATATTTCTTTGTTGGGCATTTTTGACCAAAAATGTTCTTGCTAAGGACCACTTTCAACACCAATTTTGAAATACAAACAATTTTCAACATCGGTTTTGAAGTCGCAACATAAATATCTATTTGGAAACCAAATTTCATTAAAATAGGACAAGTTAAATTTCCTGCCTTTTTGGCAACCATTTTGAAAATGGCGGTCAACGAACAATTTTTAACATCAGTTTTAAAGTTGCAACATCAATACCTATTTGGAAACCAAATTTCATTGAAATCGGACAATGTTGAATTTTCCCGCCTTTTTTGGCGGCTATTTTGAAAATGGTGGTTAAAGAAAAATTTTTAACATCAGTTTTAAAGTTGCAACATCAATACCTACTTGGAAGCCAAATTTCATTGAAATCGACAATGTTTAATTTTCCCGCCTTTTGTGGCGGCCATTTTAAAAATGGCAGTAAACAAAAAATTTTCAACACCAGTTTTGAAGTCACCACAGCAATAATATATTAGCAAACATTTCATCATGTTACACATAATCTTCATCTTCTACAGTTTTGGAAATAAGACCAAAAATACAAAATTTAAAAAATTTGGTGAAAAAAAGGGCAATAACTCCTACAACGGTTTATTGATTTTCTTCAAAATTTCAGGGTGGGTAGATCTTGATATGCTGAACATTTTTGCAATTTACACTTGACCTCTATCTGTTACACTTTTTGAAATAAAAAATAAAAAATGCAAAAATTTTGAAAATTTTACGGAAAAGGGGCTATAACTCCCAGACGGGTTTTCAGATTTTCTTCAAAATTACACAGTGGGTAGATCTCATCATGTTCATCAATTTAACTCCATGTCAGATTTTGATATCTGTAAGGGTTTTTGAGTAATTTGCAAAAAACAGCAATTTACCCCTATGCACTATTTTTAGTAACAGCGGCCATGTTGTTTGGTCTACGGACATAGAAATCACAAACTTGAAAGTGCATACCCTGGTGATGATTCAAGCCAAGTTTGGTTAGTATTGGCCCAGTAGTTTCAGAGGAGAAGATTTTTGAATAAAAGTTAACTGACGGACGGACAGACGACGGACGGAAGGATGGACAGACGGACGACAGATGCCGAGTGATGGCAAAAGCTCACATGGCCTTTGGTCAGGTGAGCTAAAAACTCCGGAAACCTATATTTTTCAAAATTTCACTAAGTCAAAGGCCCATTACTCTGTACAAAATCAGGCAACCGGAACCAAAATCAAACTTGATCTGTATCTCACCTAGATATACTCATAAACCAAATATGAAATCAATATGTCAAGCGGTTACAGAAAAAATTTCCGTAAACCAAAAAGTTAACAGACAGACAGACGCAGGCCGGGCACCCCTGTCAGAGTCTCATGAATAATTCATGAATATGCATGAACATTTCATGAACAGATTTCATGAATAGTTCATAATTCATTCATGAACATTCAATGAACAATTCATGAACTGAAAATCGACATGAAAGTTCATGAACTGCAATGTTCATTAACTATTCATGAAGAAAAAAGTTCATGATCTTTTTTGTTCATGAACAATTCATGAAGGATGAGAGTATCTGTATTCATGAACTATTCATGAACAATAATGATCATGAACTTTTCTCTTCATGAATTGTTCATGAACAATTAAAAGTCATGAACATTCATGTGGAATTGTGCATCAAATGTTCATGATCTATTCATGAAATATATTCATAAATAGTTCATAAAAAAAATCATGAACATATGATGAATCCTTCAGTATATTCATGAACATTCATATCGATTTCCAGTTTATGAATACATAGTGATTAGTCCTTGGAGGGCAGATTTTCCATAAGGTTTTGGATGGTCTTCATACTAATGTCTTCGCTAATGGATCCTGTAATGCATTCCAACAACTTTAACAGGCTCTACTCTGACTTTTTAACTCCATATATCTAATATGTGTTCACCTCTTTATATATTGAAGCATCAATTATATCCAATAAAATGCTTTACTATATTTAAATAAATTTTTTAAAAAGGGAGATAATTATAAAGTAAAGTATATGGAAGAATACTTTTGCAAAATAAAATTGTTCTTTCATGAAAAACTAGATAAGTTGCCAGTTCTAGGGTAATCAGATCTTCTGAATTGATTGGTATGGTTAGAAAAGATGTCAAATTCTTCATTTATGTCATAAAATTTATTAATAGATTTTTGAATTCATTTTTTTTGTTTGTCCATTGTCTGCATTTGTGTTAAGTTTATCTAAGATCCAGTTTATAAAATTCTTGAATTATTCAAAAAGCATAACTGACTGATGAACATTGCATTAGTATTTTAATGTTTCAGTAAAACTTTATCAATTTTATGAAAAGTCAGTGATACATATAATATTTATGATGCACTTAACTTCATCAAAATTCATGAAAATTCATCAAAATTTCATAAGCATTCATAATATTATTTAATAAGTCTCAGATAATTGAAACTCGGAAATATAGATTACACCATAAGATCCCGTTCATTACCATATTTTATCCACTAGAGATAGTTAAATTTTAAAATTTTAATTGCGAGGCTTGCCGAGCATTTCAAAATTTTTTAATTTAACTATCGAGAGTGGATAAATTATGGTAATAATCAGGATAAAGTGGTGTAATCTTTTTTCTCTAATGATCAATAGTAAACACCAAGAATTGTATTCCGAATAGACTTGGTGGGAAATAGCATGGGGCTTAATTCAACATACACCGTACGTTGAATAAAGAAAATTTATCTAACGGGTCAAAACCAGTTTAAACTTGACATATCATTAGAGAATATTGAATATACAATGTATTCCATAAAGTGCTGACCAGTGGTTAAAATAATATTATATAAGTACGGTTAATTATTTCTTAAATAATTCATGAATACCTATAAATGTTTAAGAATTTCAATGTATGATGCATAAGAACTTCATGAACATTTGAAAACATTCTTTTATGAATAACTCATGAATTTTAATGATCAACCAACAATTCATCAAAACTTCATGAATATTCATAAAATGCTTTTATGAATAGTTCATGAGTTTTAATGATTAACTCATGATTCATAAAAAATTCATGAACATTCATAAAATACTTTTATGAATAGTTCATGAATTTTATGAACAACCCATCATTCATCAAAACTTCACGAACATTCATAAAATACTTTTATGAATAATTCATGAATTAAATTCATGAATTATAATGAACTTTCATGTATCATTCATGAATATTCATGAATCATTCATGATAGTTCATAAGGTCATGAATTTCATCTCGCAGGGGCGTATACCATAATACGTCCGTCCTTCGACGATCGTATAAAAAGCATGACATTGAATGGGATGAGCGTGAGAGCGTGATTTGAGGTTGAAAGGAGTGACTCTCAAGCACAAAGCGTGCACCTTGACAGCTACGCATATCATCTGCAAGAATATTGAAGACAACAATTAATTTTTTATGCTTCAATCCAGCAGCCCAAACTTCTTTATATTTCCAAGAAGACCAATACAAACAGTTGTGTATTATATCCGTAGATGATCAGGCCCCTAATACTAATAATATTATCCTTTAACACATTCATTTTGTATTGACCTATATCAGACCTAAAAAATAGCCTAGTAATCAAAACATTACTCATTTTGTTCCTCTATAGTGCAAGCTTTTGCTGTCACAACACTTTTGAATGTCAGCTCAGGAATTGTAATTTTAAGTACATAAATACATTGCTGCTAGTGTTAATGAAAAAGTTTGAAGCATTCATTGATTTTTCAAAATTGGTAAATTTACTAAAGAGAAATTGTAAAACAAAAATATCTTGATTGCAATAAACATTTTATTATATATTTCCAAAAATAACTGTACGGTTTATTGAATACAGTGCTCCCTCTTTTTACCGCCCCTCTTTAATGATAATCCCTCAACATATCGCCACACAGTTTCAAGGTACATTTTTCAAAAGTTGCATAGTTTCTGTGTAATTTATTCCCTCGATATATCGCCAACCTCACCTATCGCCAAAAATTTCTCTGGTCCAAAAGGAGGCGATATAACGAGGTTGCACTGTATTTCAATTGTACTTGATTGAAGTACACAACTATCAAAGGGAAATAATTATTAGAGCTCAAAAAAAAAAAAAGTATATATATATATAATTCAAATCTTGTCAAAAAAAATTCAAAAGGGAGTAATTCAATAAATAAGGACAATTGCATATATCCTCCCAACATTCAGTCTTAATGTTAATGTTAGATATTCTCAGACAAAGCTAGAAATCTCTGAGATGTCTACATCCCATATGGGTGTAGGACAATTTTTCTCAAAGCACTTTCACCAGTGTTACATTTTATATTTGTTTCTGCTTTTCAATATTTTATTAGTCGTTTCAGGTCAACAGAACCTGTGTCTCCTTCTTTATTTCATTTTTTTAAGTTGATCAGTTTGGTCAGGTTTTGTAGACTAGGGTGACACACAAACATTCCCCTAGTCTATGGATATATCAGGACAAATACAAAGACAAGTCTACCGCCATCATAACATTGCTTACGTCACATTACAATACAAGTGGGAAAAGGGGAATAACTCATATTTGCAAAAACCTGTAAGAGCCAAAGTAGATGATAGAGTGTGTCCCCAACTCCATTACAACTCAACTGAGTAACTATATTTCTAGAAGAAGTCTATTCATCAATTTAATATAACTTACATCAAGTAATGTAAGAAAAAGAAGTCTCAGATACAACCTATTGGAACTGAACAAAATATAAACCTACGATACATTCAACTTATATTTTGTACAGTATATGTCACTCCCAAGATTTGAACATGTTCAATTTTTTTAACGAAAAAAAAACAGACATAACTGTATATGTATCTTATTCACCTGATAAAGAACAGATGACAAACAGATATACAATGTATTTAAATTTTCTCATACAATTAACATCCGTTTGTGCAGTATGTATCGTCTAATAGGGCTTTTAAAGAATGATTTCAGTGAAATGAGAGGACATGGTTAAAATACGGATAAGACTACAGAGCCTGTTATGTGAATTAATAATGAGTAAACTCACTGTGATCTAAAAAGTGATAGTAGAAAATACAGCACTATTTTACAAACTTGACCCAGGACAACTTACATTGTTATTACATTACAAATCACTGTGAAATTCAGCTGCCAAGAACAAAAGTTTCTTCTTTCAGAATTAAAACATGTAATAAGCAATGAAGGAATATGGAGTAAATATGAGGCAAAGTCTCTACAAATACATGGTAAAACAAAGCAATGGAGCAAGGCTTTTATTGTAACATTGTTCTTCATCTTGAAGTCACCTCAAGGCCTTGTACTTGTACTTGATCTGTATCTCACTTAGATATAGTCATATACCAAATATCAAATCAATATGTCAAGCGGTTACAGAAAAAAACTCCCGAAACCTATATTTTTCAAAATTTCACTAAGTCCAAGGGTCATAACTCTGTACAAAATCAACTGACGGGAACCAAATTTGTACTTGATCTGTATCTCACCTAGGTATAGTCATATACCAAATATCAAATCAATATGTCAAGCGGTTACAGAAAAAAACTCCGGAAACCTATATTTTTCAAAATTTCACTAAGTTCAAGGCCATAACTCTGTACAAAATCAACTGACTGAAACCAAATTCAAACTTGATCTGTATCTCACCTAGATATAGTCATATACCAAATATGGAATCAATAAGTCAAGCGGTTACAGAAAAAAACTCCGGAAACCTTTATTTTTCAAAATTTCACTAAGTCCAAGGGTCATAACTCTGTACAAAATCAACTGACGGGAACCAAATTTGTACTTGATCTGTATCTCACCTAGGTATAGTCATATACCAAATATCAAATCAATATGTCAAGCGGTTACAGAAAAAAACTCCGGAAACCTATATTTTTCAAAATTTCACTAAGTTCAAGGGCCATAACTCTGTACAAAATCAACTGACTGAAACCAAATTCAAACTTGATCTGTATCTCACCTAGATAGTCATATACCAAATATGGAATCAATAAGTCAAGCGGTTACAGAAAAAAACTCTGGAAACCTTTATTTTTCAAAATTTCACTAAGTCCAGGGGTCATAACTCTGTACAAAATCAACCGACGAGAACCAAATTTGCACTTGATCTGTATCTCACCTAGGTATAGTCAAATAACAAATATCAAATCAATATGTCAAGCAGTTACAGAAAAAATATCCAGAAACCAAAAAGTTAATGGACGGACGGAAGGTATACCATAATACATCCGTCTTTCGACGGGCGTATAAAAAGTGGATTGATGTGCTATTACTTTTTTTTCGCCTTTTTAACATCATCTAATCATATATGAACTACCTTTCAAATAATCCCCCCCCCGGAAACCTGGGGTATAGAAATAGGACCTAGTATCTCGGGCTTGCGGGGTATGACCCTCCTAAAAGGGGCTGACCCAGAGGGAATCCTGGGATAGAAATAGGACCCATTCTGTGGTTGTGCGGGATTAATAAATACACAACCCATCTTTTGGTAGATTTATCTGCACTGAAGAGACATAAGTTGTCGAAATGCGCATATGCAGAAAGTAAATTCACAGTAACCTCGGTATTTAGTTATTGGATCATGGGATGTAAACTCAGGTCCACATGTTGGAAGAAATGCCAGGCTTCCTGCATGTTAAAGAACCCTTGTAGCAAGCTCTTTTTGAGTTGTCCGTAGATGAACGGCTACAAGGCTTAATTCCCCGCCCCTTTCGATTTCATCCTACTTTTCCAGTGGCAGCCAGAATTTCCAGTCCTATGACCCTTTCCATACCCCAAAATGATTATTTATTAACAAACGTGTTTTCGTCTTGATATAGCTGAAATATTGCTCAGTAGACGTTAAACAATATTCAACCAATCAATCAAATAAAACAAAATGTGTCCATAGTACATGGATGCCACCACCATATAGATAAACCAGCAAACAGGAAGTAATGAGCGACGGATTTGAAAAGGAGAGACATAGTACAACTCATCATACCAAAGCTTCAAACTAAATATCAAATTATTCCTGCATACACAAACTGAGAAATCATTGACGAAAATTTAGGACCTATATAAGAACAAAGGTGAACCTTAATGTCCCCGTCCCCTAAAGACTGGTGCATAAAGATACAGGGTATTCATTTCATATAATATGCTGCAATCATCTCATTATTATTCTTCATTACATCACTGGAAGCTCTCCCCTCATTTGGGCAGTGCTCATACTGGTGAACTTTCAAAAATTTCACTTGGGTTTTGATGAATGAGACAACTCCAGGCATAACATAAAATTTGTAAATTGGGCTTCAAATCCATGTTCTTCATGAAAATCAGGAAATTCTGACATATATTTCCATGTGAAATTGTCTCAATTTTGCCTTGAACTGTGCATGTTTCCCACATACATCAAGGGATAAATGTTTAAACTGTGGACACAGGATATGTCTTGCCCGCCCCTTGCATCGCCTTAATTTGCACATTGATCTACTGCGGCAGGAATAAAAATAAAATATAATCTTTAACTGAGTTTAAACTGAGTTTACAATTTCCTTGGAAAAAAAATGATGTGATCACTCATGCATGACTAGGGAGCCAGGTTCACAATCTGGGCATGAAATTGGTGTGTACACCCCCAGATGCAACTGAATGTCAAATATCAAGCACCTAGGACTGCTGTTATAGGCTGTACAAACTGCTTGTTAAAAACTTGAAGTGATTGTTCATGCGTGACTAAGGGGCCAGGGCCACCATCTGGGCTTGGAATCAATATGTACGCCCAAAGACGCAACTACATGTCAAATATCAAGTGCCTAGGACTACTGGCATAGGCAGTACAAACTGCTTGCTAAAAACTTAATGTGTGACTAAGGGGCCAGGGCCACCATGCAGGCATGGAATCGGTGTGTACTCCCCAAGACGCAACTGCATATCAAATATTGAGTGCTTAGAACTACTGGTATAGGCTGTGCAAAATGCTTGCTAAAAACTTAAAAGTGATCGTTCATTCGTGACTAAGGGGCCAGGGCCACCATCCGGGCTTGGAATCAGTATATACTCCCCAAGACAAATTGCATATCAAATATCGAGTGCCTAGGACTACTGGTGTAGGCTGTACAAACTGCTTGCTAAAAACTTAAGTGATCGTTCTTGCATGACTAAGGGGACAGAGCCACCATCCGGACGAGGAATCGGTATGTACTCCCAAAGGCACAACTGCATGTCAAATATCAAGTCCCTAGGACTACTAATATAGGCTGTACAAACTGCTTGCTAAAAACTTAAAGTGATCATTCATGCGTGACTAAGGGGCCAGGGCCACCATCTGGGCATGAAATTGGTATGCACTCCCCAAGACGCAATTGCATATCAAATATCAAGTGCCTAGGACTACTGGTATAGGCTGTACGAATTGCTTGCTAAAAACTTATTGTTCATGCATGACTAAGGGGCCAGGGCCATAATATAAATAGGGATTTGAGTTGAACCCATAATAATGCAACTGCACATCAAATACTATTGACCTACAACTAACATGAGCTTGTTAATTCACGATAGTTTGCACTTTTTGAAGCCGTCGCCACTGGAAACGCTATCCCTAAGTCTCGCTTCCGCGACTTTTTCATAAACTAAAAAAAAATATGTCTTTCCTTCATGTAACATTTTGACAAAAGATTATGTAGGAATATTACAAATATTTGAGAAGCATGTCACATAAAGGTCACTATGCTCTGCCACACATCTTCTCATGATGATAGACCCACATGCCAAATATAATTAAGTCTATGTAAAAGATAAAAGCTATGGTAAACACTTAATTATAATGCCATTATATGACCTACAGGCCAAAGGTCGAGACCTCAAGAAGGTCACTATGGTACACAACACATCTTCTTATATTTATACACCTACATATAAAATAATTTAGTCTAGATCAAAAGAGGATAAATTTATGGTATGGACTTGATTGTATGAGAAGAATTAGAACAATAATACACGGTAAAACCGTGACAATTAGACATGCCTTGATTAATCATGAAAAAGTAATTCCCCTCAAATTTTAATTAAATCATTTAAATAATATGATAAGAATTTGCAATGATCCATACAATCAATCTTTAAAGCCACATGACTGGGAACTAAGCATGACATATGATCAGTCTTAGTTTACTTTAAAAATATGATGCTTGAATGGAATAAAGAGAGTCCAGTATGATCCATGATCTGTAGAAAAACTGGATTTAAGAAATGCAAATATCAATTCTGTCTCAGATTTCTTGAATATGGTACATACAAATCTAGGATCATATATAGATATATATAATTACTGGTATGTCATTCAATTTGTTTGATTATTCCCATCAATAATAATATTTTTTCGAACTGTATAATCAGTGAATAAAATAAATCTTTAATACTCAAACAGAAGCAAAATATCTGATACTAAATTATGCAAAGGTTGTAATCGAATGCATGACTTAAGTCAACAAATAATTTTATCTACATCTGTTCTAATTTCATTAATTTAAACTAGACTTCAAAGTCCAGTTTTCCAAACTTTTTTCTCAGTAGGTTTAGGTTTGCAAAGGGGGCTAATGACTTACAGAGGAAATGTAAAATTTGTTAGTCTTAATGTTATAGTAAAAAGTATCTACTACATTGTATTTTGTTTTCTTACAAAATTTCACGAAAAATTTTGAGAAAATTCAAAAACTGTTTGGAATTGGACAGTAAAAGTGTTTTCATTGTATTTATCATCAAAATTTGCTCAAAATGCATCTTCACTAGCCAAGGGTTACGATCCACTCCTCTCCTCTTCACCCTTGGCAGATCAAGCTGGATTTCTGTAGTCTTGATTGGTCACAGATAACATTCATTGCAGCCAATCAATTAACTACAATTCAGAGTTTTAATATATATTGTAACAGTAAAAATTAAAATATGGTAATGAGTGATTTTTCTATTTTGCAAAATTTCCACGATTTTATAATCTTTCTTTACTTTTGAAGGTTTATTTCCTTGTAGTTAAATATATTGTGAATTGTTGTATTATTAGATGCAATAAATAATCTTAAATTATTACAATAAATCATACTGAAACTCTTACTTCAAAGGGAGATAATTTGAAACTGACATTTCACAAATTCTGGCTCAATCCGCCAAGGTTGAAGATGAGAGGAGCAAATTGTAACCCTTGGCTAGCTAAGATGCTTTAAATGATGTTGATATTAAAATCATTTCGTATTTATGACATGTAAATCATCAATCAAAGGGAGATAATTCTAAAATCTCATCTGAAGAAATGCAATAATGAGGATGGGGCTTTGTAGGTAATTGATTCTAAATCAAAGAATTAATTGTTGCAAAATTAAAATTAAGAAATAATTCATGGGCGCCTGTGGTTCGTTGGAGATTTACATATGGGTGGCCATTATTTTCGTTAATATTTTACCCAGAGCGTAGCGAGGGGTAAAATAAACGAAAAATAATGGACACCCATATGTAAATCGACTACAAACCACCGGCGAACATGAATTATTTCGATTCTAATAAGACATTTCATGATCTGAGCGGACCTATAGTGTACACGGTAACGACAGCCATAACTTCAGATTTACTGATGTTTTTGTGCACAAAACGTATTGTGACGTCGTCAATTTCAGCGTAAAGACTGTTGTGGAGTCGCTCATTATGTTATTGGAGATTTTCATATGGCTAGTCGTCATGGTTTCCATTGTTCCCATATTAGAATAAAATACTAAAAATGAGTATTTCAAAAACTTCCAATTAAATGAATTTAAATAAATTAAGGTTTACTAGAAATGCATGCTTTTAAACAAATAGAAGGAGTAGTCAGACTCCAAGTTTAGAAGTTTGAAATGGAGGGACATTAACCAGGACAAATCTGTTTTAATTTCTGAATATATTCAAAGTCTGAGAGATCAGAGTAAAAAACAAGAGGCTCTCAAGAGCCTGTATCGCTCACCTGGACCATGGCCAATACATAACTTCAAATCAACTTATATGTTAAAGGGTCTCATTTTCAAACTATGTAACTAAACATTTATATTATATGATCCAACTTTAATTAAACTATTTTCCCTATTGCATGCCATCTTGGATAAGGGATGGATCTGCAGGACACAATTTTAAAGAAAATTAAGTATTGTGCTAAAGTTTATTTCCAACTGGCCAAATAGTTTTAAAGAAGAAGATCTTTGAATGTACTCCTATATTAAACTTTGTTTCCTATTGGTAGCCAATTTGCATAAGGTGCAGACTTGAAAGACATCTGTTTTGAAGGGGACCATCTAAGATACATTAATGTGACTAGCCAAGTTGTTTCAGATAAAAAATTCTTTGTATGCTCTTTCCATACAGTCGAGTAATAAATTAAGTTCCCTGCAGATTGACATTTAGGCATAAAAGTCACAATACATATATATATATTATAGTCAGCACCTCAAATGCATCACAAGTGCCAAGTTCCGTTCAAATCCATTCATGTAAATTTCATCAACTGCTCACTACAGACTTTATTTACATATATTTTTAATATTAAGCAGTCTATTAAGCTGACAGTCCACTTCAACATAGATGACAACAGAAATCATAGGGATTAACCACTAACTTCTCAGTAACAGACACAATATCTTTATATAGGCAAATCATTACAACATCAAATAAGGTAAAGATTAAGAAAGTATTTTTGCAAAAAATTGCAGAAATTTGCACAAAAACACTGTTTTTGCTCTAAATTATAGAAGAAATAATTATTTTAATGAAGTGATAGTAGGGAATTTCTCTAAAGCTTAAAAGAGAAAAGTTAACTAAAGAAGATTTGAACACAGAATTTAAAGGGAAATAACCCATAACCATATGGCATTGGAAAAAAAAGAAAAAAAAAGTGAAAAATGGCCAATAAATCATACACAGGCCTTTGGATTTTCTTCAAAATTTCAGAGTATGTAGATCTTGATATGCTGAACATTTTTTTAATTTACACTTCACTTCTATCTGTTACAGTTTTTGAAATAAAAATTAAAAAATGCACAAATTTTGAAAAATTTACGGAAAAAGGGCTATAACTCTAAGACGGGTATTCCAATTTTCTTCAAAATTGCAGAGCAGATAGATCTGGCCATTCAGAACAATTTTACTCCATGTCAGATTTTGATATCTGCATCGGTTTTTGAGTTATTGGCTAAAAACTGCAATTTACCCCTAGGTTCTATTTTTAGCACCAGCAGCCATGTTTTTCATCGAATCATAATAAAATGAGGATCATTTGTACAGGACATGTCATAGATGATTACTATAAAGTTTCAAACCAATCCCTCCAGTAGTTTCAGAGGAGAAGATTTTTGAAAGTGAGCTAACGACGGAGGGACAGACGGGCGACGGACGCAAAGTGATGGCAAAAGCTCACCCTGGCATAGCCAGGTGAGCTAAAAATCAATAAGAGGATAGGAAAATCAGGAATAAGCAAAAATAAACTCAAGATTTTTATTGTCAATTCCTCGGGAAATTTGTTCTTAGCTTTTAATTTGAACTAGACATCAAAGTCCAGTTTCCAAACATCAGAATTAGAAAAAAAAAAAACTGTGTTTCAAAATCAAAATAAAACACTGTAAAAAGAATCTCAAAAACTAAGTTTACTTATAGATATGATGCTAGATTGAAATTAAGTCCAGCATGACCTGTGATTGTAGACAAACTTAACTGGATTTTAGGAATGTGGTTTTTTTTTGTCTGGAATAATGGTATGCATCCCTCTGAAATCCTTTTTACACTTATAACATGTAATTCCCATCAATGATGATACATAGAATTTTTCAAACTGTATAATCAGTGAATGAAATAAATCTTTAACACTCAAACCAGTAGCCAAATTACGGATACAAAATTATGCTGTGCATCAAATATATGTTCCTAACTATTTATTTGTATTTGTTCTCAGTTTTTTATTTTGAACTAGACACCAAAGTCCAGTTTTCCAAATTTGTTTCTTTTAGATTAAGGTTTGAACGGGTTGCAAATAAAATATAATGGAAATGAAATATATGTTAAATACTTCATAGTTTAAATATTTTGTTTTTTTACAAAGATTCAAGACAAATTTTGAGAATGACAAAAATTGTTTTAGATCTAGATAGTTAAAAGTTTTCTCTTTATTTAATTAAAAAATTTACTCTGAAAGACATTGATATTAGAATTATTTATTATTTATGACATGTTAAATATAAATCAAAGGGAGATAATTCTAAAATCTAATCTGAAGGAATACTATAAAAAGCATGGGTTTTTCTTCATAACTCAATCAATTACATAAAAAACAATCTTAAAAACTTCAAGTTAAATGAAAAAGAACTAAGCTGAACTAGTATGCCTCTGACTTCAAGTCTTGAAGTTTGAAAATTGAAGGACATTAACCAAGACTTAAGTGTTTTAATTTCTGAATACCTCAAAAGACTGAGAAATCGTTGTAAAAAAATTCCATTAGGATTCAGCTTGTCTTTTCATTGATTTAAGGGTTGTAAACATATGGGATTTTGTTTGCTGATAAGTCAATGAGTTTAAAACTACCGTCAAATATTCTGTATCTGTCATGTCCATTCTGGTTTCCTAACCAAATTAATAATAAATGACATAAAATTGTTTTATTGAACTAGAATTGGAATAACGGTACATTATTTGAAAAATAATGCCAAAGGGCATGAATTTGACAGTCAAAAATTTCTGTCTACAGGCTCCACTATGCTTTGCCAGTAAAATGCATTTTTGACCGTCAAAAACTTCAAAATGATGCCCTCTTGTATTCAAATAACAAATGCTTAATTGTTCCATGTACCATGTATGCTAGATTGTACTTCATGTGACACTTCTTTGTTTACTCCATATATATCTCTTCATATCGCAGATGATTTTTTTCTTTCAAAAATCTCAAATTGACAAATACAGTCGACCTTCGATGGTTCCAACACCCATGGGACCGATAAAAAAGTTTGAGCTAGAGGGCTGTTCAAGCTATAGAGGTGGAATTATGTTTAATCTTGTTAAAAGGGACCAAAAAAATGGGTTAGAGATACCCATTTTGTTGGAGGGCATGCAATTTGAGCCAGCAAAGTTGAACTATACAATGAAATTACATTGCAATCACTAAATCTGTGTTTTTCATTTAGTTTGATTTGTCTAAACGTAGAGGAAAGAAAATCAGGCATGCATTGATTTCTATTTTTTAAGGTATTGAGATCAATGTGAAAGAATGAAAAATAAAAGAAAATGTGTCCATGGGACATGGATGCCCTCCGCCCAGATAGATATTGATAAACAGGAAGTCGATGAGTAATGAACTTGAACTTTACATAAAGTCCTTTGGACTTTATTCAGTTTGTGAATGAGTCTGCAACATTTACATATTGATAAACTCCTCCAAAATTACTTCATTCCTATAGTGATATAACAACTGTGCACTGTACTGTAAATTTTTTGTTCACCTCTGCCAATTTTTCTCATTTGTTCTCTGACTGCTTTCTGTTCTTGTTCTTCATCATCAGTACTTTCCTCAGTTTCTGATCCTTCCGAGCTTTCAGCAGAACCTCTTAATGATCTGTTAGAGGGTGTGTCCTCCTTTCCTTGGGGAGGTTGTAATTTGGCGTGATCTGCATCTTTAGATTCAAATCTGAAACATAAAACAATAACTTGCCAAGGGAGACAACTACAGATGCATTTGTTAAGAATCAATCTTTCCTTAGTGAGGATATTATTAAAGATTACCACATAAAATACATGCAGGTTTTACATAACATATTTTGAAAATATCAATGATAAAAATCTACCTAAATGTCTCTTATTTCACAACATTTATCAAAATAAATTTACTTTTAACATTACCACTTTCATTGACCTTTTGAAAACCTTTCAATTTCTTTTTTTTCAAAAAAGTGCAAAACTAGTACTTTAACTTCATTTTATATTGAAGCAGTACATTTTTATATTGTCCCATAACACACACTTAATTTTTGGAAGAAAAACAAACAAACAAACAGACCTTGTGCATACACAGCAAAACTCAAAATTTCCCGAAAATGAGATACATGTAGTAAATTTGGGGCCAAAATCTCAAAACCACTTAATTAATGCCCCTCAAATTATTTTGTGAGTTTGCAGATAACTATTTTAAATAATATCATCAAATTTTATTATGTTAGCAAAGTGTGATTTTAAAAATTATTGCAAGATTCTCTTTTATCAAGTGGAGCTAGATAATTTATGTAGAAAAAAAACTTAGTAGTAAGTCTTCCACGGAAGACATGTGTCACCTGTGTAATAACACACAAACTAAGTTCCGTCAAACAGGAAGTTGGTATGCAAGAGATCCCAAACTTTATTACACAATATATGTCCCATACTGATACTCCATACTGAATTGCAGAAGGCTGGGGTCTTTGGTTTACTGAGAAAAATGTGACAGAAATTTTAAAGACGCCAAAAATATTCTAAGTTCCATCAACAGGAAATGCGCATGAGAGAGATCCCAAACTCTGTTACACGGTATAGGTCCCCATACTGATACTCCATGCCAAATTGCAGAAAGCTAAGATACATAGTTTTTGAGAAAAATGTGAGAGAAATTTTTGTGATGCCGACGCGGAAGACAACAATGACGCAAGACGACAGATAGTGATCCCTATATGTCGCCACTGCATGAACGCAGGCAACACAACAACCATAAAGGATGGTGAGTTTTACAGAAGTTGTGTTTTCATCATGTGACTGATTGTTAAAGAGCTTATTAATATGGTGACTTCAAGATGAAGAACAACAATGAAAGCATTGTTCCATTTGCTTAATCTTACCACATATTTATGGGATTTTGTCTCATGTACATTTACTCCATATCCCTTTATTTGTTCATCAGTCACTTCAATCCATCCATTCCATGGTTCAACTTGGCAAACACAAGAGGTATATGCAACAAGCTATCATATGGCAAATTTATGTAAGGTGTTAAAGATATCATGTATTATTTTAAAATTCAAATATGAATACCTATTTTTAAAAGTACTTGTAAGTAATAATATGTGTCAACTTTTGAAAAGTGTCTAAAATATAATATAAAACTTAATTTGACTGACAATCTTTATTTGGAATTTGTATGCTATCTATATATTTCAGTTAGAGTGTACTTGTTCTTGAGAGAATTTCTCACATGGATGTACTATCATACTATCAAATTTTGATATTTTAAATTTGAAATTTCCAAATTTTATTCTGACCATCTGTTTATAGTGCCCTCATATCATGATTTTTATTATGCCAATTTTTCTACAATTGACTTGATGAGTGCTCTGTGATGGTTAATATGTTGATATTGTCTTCTTGTAGTCTTTTTGTTGGGCAACTGGTGACAGCAAAAGTTTGAAAGAACACTTTGCTCGTTATTACTATCTTTGTTGACTATCTTGTATCCATGAACAAAAAGGAAGATACATCCAGTAATGAATTGCTCTCAAACCAGTGCTATAGGCTGTCTTGAATTTACAATGAGGTATGGGTGAAGCCCATTGTTGAAGGCCTCATGTTGACTTCAAGATGAAGAACAATTCTATTGCTTGGTTTCACCATGCATTTGTAGAGACTTCGTCTCATGTGCATTTACTCCATATCCCATCATTTCTAATTCAACATATTGTGTTTTTTTAAGTAAAGTGTATTTTGAATGAGTTAATTTGGCCTAAATATTTTACAGAAGTATTTCATTTATGGGTGGAAGGACCTTTTTCATGACATTAGGATAAACAATTTAGACAGCAGGAATTCCGGATTATATCCTTAATGGGATCCTGGATTTGAAAATTTATTTTTCAGGATTTAGGTTTGAAAAGTTTTTTCTTAAGAAAATTTATTTTGTATAAGTTCTCTTCTCAGGATTCTGGAATCAGACCCCTTCTAAGCATGTTCTACATTTCAACACACAGTCACTAATATTCCCCAATCCATATATGCTTTAAACATACTCCTTTGCAGCAAAGCAAACATTTTCTAGCATTAATTGTTGGAGTAAAAGATGGAATAACATGGAAAAAATATAACTATATCTGCTTGTTTTATTTTAACACAAGTTGCTAGAACACTGCTTGCACTACAAAACATACATACACAACTTTACTTATTCTTTTATTTCTTCTTTCTCTATAAAAAAATTCCAGAATAAAGCAATTTTTAAGTGTTATCTATCATATCAGCAGGTATTGCAAAAAAACTGTAATGGGGAAAATCATTATTTTTCCTGCTTGTAGGTTAGGGGATCACTTCCTATATACCTGTATTCTGTAAACCAACTTTTATTCCAAATAAATTAATTTTTTCTAAATACAAGAGAAATCATGAAATTAAGCTGTCATGAACTTGCCTTCACCAGTTATTTACCTAAATACAAGAATGAATTATCACAAATATACACTGCTGCAAAATTGACCCATAGTATGAATTCAGGTGAAATCAATCTGTTTACAGTATAAAGACTGCTGGATTTGGGCCAGTTTTTTTAGCTGTTATGACTAGGTCAGAAAGTTCACATAAAAACTGAAAGTGTTTACAAATGTCAGCTACACCCCAGAAACTCCTCCCTTGTGTTGTTGGTAAAGATTAAATTTGGTCAAGGAGAAATATCAAGTTTATATATGGTAATTTATCAATTTCTCATATAATTATATTTCTAATGGTTTATTTTGATTTTCCTTGAAGGTCAGTCTCATTTTTTTCCAAATTAATCTGTGTTGTAAGACATCAAGAGATTTAATTCATAAAAGAGATACTTCCCAGAAAAACACTCAGCTGATCCTTATATATTTTGCAAGAAATGCCCAATTGAAATAAAAATTCATTGAATTCAAATACTGATATCTTAGTAATGCCTGTGATTTTCAAAGTTAACTATTAGTTATAAAATTTTATTTGTGACAGAAATTGGAAAGTTATAAAACATGCAATTTATAGGAGAGTCTTCCTTCATTCATTACCTGTTGTCATCACTTTCACTTTCAGTTTCACTTTCAGATGTTTCGTCCTCTGATTCTGATTGGACAGGTCTAAGTGTCTCCCCTTGTAAGGCACGAGGTGATTGGTCCTCCTCAGTTCTAGGTGTTGGTGAAGGTACATATGGTTCCATCAAATCTGACAGTCCCCTTGCCACTTTACTGAACCTCTTGGCACTTCCAGACTTTGAAACACGAATATGCCTATCAAAATATATACATCTAATTAGTTTGAAAAGGAAATGAACAAAACATTATAATTATAATGCAAATCACACTTGATTTACTATGACCATTGTCATTGTTCAATAGCTATTCTTCAATCTGTTTTTTTAAAATTGCTTCTACCAATTTTAAAAACTTCATTAAATCAATTTTATTTTCAGTTGATTTAATTCATCATTTACAGCTGCTCAGTAAATTCTGATTTTACATTTACCATCCATACTGATCCTGGACAAACTGAATGTCCACAACTGAGCAGATTTAAATTATCAGGTTGATCAACTAAAAAGAAAATTGATTTAAGGTGTTTTTTTTTAAATATCATTGAGAAAAAGGTATTGAAAAATGTCCATGCCTTCCATGAATCATTGTATTTGTCATGCTTAAAATAAGAGCAGCATTTTGAAACTAAGGATTTTTTCTAATAAATTATTATTGAAGTTCATTTTGTATGTATTTTTGTATTTTTTTATGCTAAAACTATCAACTACCCATGGAATTACACAAAAAACACCTAATTTACATATATACATATTGAATCAATTACATGTTTTTGTACAATAATTGCAGTGAATTTCAGCATTGCCAACTGAAACATATAAAATATTCCAGATAGAATCAATAACATTTGGAAAAAAAACAATACAAGCTTAGGGTTCGCAGTGCAAAAAGAGAAGGATATAAGGCCTGAAGCACTGCAAAAATCATATAATTTCATTTTAAATTTTCTTTGGACTATTTTGAGGAATGAATGCATGCATGCTGCAGGAGTATTGTAAGCACTGTCTAGATATTAGAAACACTAGTCTGTATGGACACTTTGATATGCTTTATGTTGTCAATTTTTTCATGTTTGAAAAAATTCTGAGTACGCATAGTTTGGAAAACCTTTTACACATGTTAATTCACATAGAGTCTAACATCCAAAAACTAGGTGCAGTTCTAGTGTAGAAATGTTACCCTAGTGTTTTTTATTTTACTTTGCTAGAAGAATTCACCAACAGCCTTTAGCCAATAAGCAAGTAGAATAAAGAAATTTCAAAATACATGTAGACACATGTAATTAAATCATTTCAAATCTGAACTATGTCTTTAATTCACAAAAGATGAATAATAGCCATTAAATAAATTTAATGCAGCTAGTGTTCTCAAAGATATTAAAAATTAAACTCTTTTATGCAACATTTTTTAAGAGCTGATTGAAAAAAAAATATTCAAAAATCATTTTTCACATAACCTTATGTTATAATTAAACACTTGTGAATCAATCATTGAACCATATATGTGCATTGACAATTAACTTTTAAGAGAGTTAAAAAAAAGGTCTATAGCTGTTTTTTTTTCAGGTAAAAAAGCATATTGGGTTCAAATCTCTCTTTGCAAACTTACTCTGTTTGTTTTCTGTAAAGTTAATCATAAAAATAACATGCAATATTCATAACTTTACATATCAATAGAAATATTTCACAAATGAAATTATGAACAATGATGAATTTGTAAACTTGTTAAGTTTGTTTGTCACCAGATAAGAAGACAAGATATGACATGTCTTAAATTATTGGTATTTTTGTTTTGTTTTTGTTTGTTTGCTTTAAGTTAGATATATAAACAAGATTCTATCCAGATAGTTGAATTTTAGATGTTTACATGGTCACTAAAGCTGGCATATGTTGAAAATCTACAATCTGAGACTGATTCAAATTTCAGATTTTCAACACGCCAGCTTCAGTGACCATGTAAACAACTAAGGTTTAAATATTGATACTGGAGAATATCTTAACCCATGAGCATATGGAGGAATTTGTTTCCACTATGATTTTGCAAATTCTAAACATAAACAATGCAAGATTCCTGACCAATGTCAGTGGCATGGTTAGTAAGACGGGAGACAATAATTGACATAATGAATGAAAACAACATTGCAGGTACTTATATTCTCACTCTTTAAATTTAAACAATGTATGTATTATTTTTTAATACAAAAATTCAACCATGTATCAATTTATCACCCTGGGAATTGGAGAAACTATAATAACACAGTATATTAATCATTAGTCCACAAAATTCAACTGAACCAAAATACAGTGTTTCTGACCACCACTAAACTACACAGCATTTATTTCAATCAATCAAATTAAACATAGATAATAATAAAGTAATGCATTTACAATCTTGCATACATGTCAAAATATCAAGGATGTACAATTAGATATATAAATATACACCCTTGAAAACATGCTAAAAACATGCATAGGGATAATGAAACTGAAATAATAAAGATTTTTAGTTGGGTTTTAAAGAGAAAAAAATGAAATAACAAGATGTGTTTGTGAAACGCTATGCCCGCGGTAGCAACCATGTCTACAATACAAACTTGCTAAAATTGCAATCACTAGAAATTAAGGTTATGTAGACATTTGTACTAAGCTCCATTAGATCTATTCACATATAGAATATCAAGCCTCTTGCAATCATAATTAACGAGCTAAAAGCAAAATCTAGATTTTGACCTTTTGGCCTCTGTGACCTTGACCTTGTGACATTGACCTGGCATATGTGAAATTTGAATAATACTGTTCAGCTTCATATAACCAATATACAAATATAAAGGTCCTATCACATCTGATTGGAAAGATATAGGCAATGTTAAAAGTTTTCAAATTTGCACTCAGTGACCTTGACCTTTGACCTGACTGAAATTTTTTGATGGATTTGAACTTCATTAGATCTATTCACATATGGAATATAAATGCTCTAGCAATTGTAATTAACGAGCTATAGCAAAATCTATATTTTCACCTTTTGACCTCTGTGACCTTGACCTTTGACCTGACCTTAGTAAATTTGCATGATGCTGTTCAACTTCATTTGATGAATATACAGGCCATATATGAAGGTCCTATCACATCTGGTTGAAAAATATAGGCAATGTTTAAGTTTTTGTTAAAGTTTTCAAATTTGCACTCAGTGACCTTGACCTTTGACCTGACCCAAACTTTTATGGCAGATTTGATTTGTATAAAGCTTCATTAGATCTGTTCACATATATAATATCAAGCCTCTATCAATTGTAATTAACGAGTTATAGCAAATCTACATTTTGACCTTTTGACCTCTGTGACCTTGACCTTTGACCTGACCTTAGTGAAATTTGAATAATGGTGTTCAGGTTCACATGATCAATACACATACCAAATATGAAGGTCCTATCACATCTGGTTTAAAAGTTATGAGCCAGGTTAAAGTTGCAGACAGACAGACAGACAGACAGACATACATACATGTACATACATACAGACAGACAGACAGGGCAAAAACAATATGCCCCCAATCTAAAGATCCGGGGGCATAAAAAAGTCTTTGCTGAATTTAGGGTATATTACATTTGGATACTCTTCAGACATATCTACTTTTCATGCATATAACCTATATAAGCCCAATCTGATTTAAGAAGTCATTATTCAAAGTTAACCCTGAAAGCTGTATTATATTTACTGCTATATCAACAATTTTGACATTTTTACAGTATAGGAACCTGTGTGCCTGAAATATATGATTTACTTTTTTCTGTATGCTGTTCAACGTTTTTGCAGGAAAAATACATGATAAACATACACATCCGGAAAGTATTGACCATATTCTCTTGTTCCTGATATATTTTATGTCCTATATGTCGACCAAATGTGAATGACTGATTGATGTATAGGGGGTGACATTTTGGGGAAGAAATATGCTGTATACAAATGTAAATATCTGCAAGAATCGGTGATCTCAACAGTTATTCGACAGGAAAAGACCAATTTCTCTGCTCAAATGTGTCTTTGTGTGTCCATATTTATAAGGTTAGTACTTTAAAGGGTACGCAACATATTCACAAGAAGACAAACTACTGTGCTTTCTTTTGGATAGTGAGAATATCCATTTTACAAAAAATTCAACTGTATTCTGTTAACAATTGTGCTGTATGTCTGTTTACTGTTACAACTGACTGTAAGCTTATTGCAGTTTTTCTTATTTTGTATTGATACTGCAAGAATTTTAACAATGCAGCTACCTATATAATCAAAATTTTGCATGAAAGTTAGGCGTATCTTTACATGTTGGCACAAGAATTTTGATGCCTGTATGTTTAGTTTTTATGAAAATCAGCCAAATAATTAACTTTATAATCAATGACCAGAAATCTAAATTTGACAATATCTAAGAATATTAAAACCACACTATGTACAACATGAACCCCTTTTAAAGGATAAATTATTTTCTTTTCTTATCAAAAATGCTGAAAAGGCTATTATTCAAAAAACATAAAAAAGGCTAAAGATTAGAACGTCAAAAAGATAATTCAGGCCTCGAGATTCAGGCACACCTGTTCCTATACTGTGATTTTTAAAAATCAAATTTATGTTATGAGAAAATATTATGCCCATTACCTTAAAAAAATGTTTTCATTATATATAATAAAAGTCAATCCAGCTTTCAGAGTAACTCAAATAACTTCTTGAACCTGATATTTGCATAAACATTCGTTTTTTAACTATATTGCATACCTTCCAGACTGGTACCTACAGTACATGTACATGTAAAACATAAATATAGGTACTCAATATACATGTTTAGAATATTTTGCTTTTGCAACTGATGTCTTAAGATAGATGAAACCTGTAATTTGCTGTATTAAATAGATAGGATTTAGGAGGTCTTAGGTGTTTAAAACAAATACCTCCAGTATCATGGAAGTTTACCCACTTGAATACCAGCATATCTCCTGTGAGGAACAAAACTAATTTAAAGATATGACAACAGATAACTAGATTTTAACTGAGAAAAAAATGGCTTATATTACATAAAATCTGACTATATGTAATTTGAACACAGATGCAACTGGATAACTTGCATTTCATATTTTACATATATTCTCAATAAAATACTTAAAAACAAAACTGAGATATCTGCACAATACATAGCTTGACACTCAGGGCTTTTCCAGAAAAAAATATACAGGGGGGCAGGAACGCAAATTATTTATTTTTACCTTGGTGGGGGGTGTTAAACTTAATTAGACCTATTGCTTATACATGAAAAAATAATTAAAATTATGGTGGTGGTACCCTAAATTTGACATGCGTTCCTGCCCCCCTGTACACTTTTTCCTGGAAAAGCCCTCAGGCTGATACGAAGCAGAATTCTTCAGCACTTTTTGTCGGTTTTAAAAGCTCATTTGAGCTTATGTTTCCCTGTTATGTACATGTACATGTACTGATGTTGAATCAAGTTTTTTGTATTTTGTACAATGTCATGTATTTGTATTTTAATGCGGCTGTGTCAACCATTTTCCAAAAGGTGAGTAATAGATATTAAGTGTAAATCTTGCAAAAATACTATACAATGTGTTTAAAAGATTGTTTAACCATAAAAAAGTTCCATAAAAAATGAAATTTAAACACTATAGGTACAATATGTAAATTTCTTCCTTATTGAATACTTTTACAAAATGAAAAGTACCATCATGCCACTTTTCTAATAACAAGCCTTGTCTTTTATCTATGAAACTACTTTGAGGTAACATTTGGCAATATTGTCACTAGCATGCTAAAATTCTAACTTTACAGAATTTCTTACAATTTTAAAGTTTCATAAATGAAAGACCCCGTAAAAATCTAACAATCTAGCAGTTTCCAAACTTTATTCCCACTAAATGAGTAAGCATAACTAAAACAACTTAAATTCTCTTACTTTAGTCTTGTCTTTCTTCTATACAATCACAAAATATATGGTTAAAAAGACTGCAAATTATTCATACACTTTAATTTGAATAAGTCTTTAGGAATTGCTCATCAGTCTTAACATGACTTTATATCTTAGGAATTAAGGTGACTTAAGAGATCACTTCTATTCCAATACATGTTTATCAAAAATTTCATTTTCTTTTTTTTTGGCAGTTTTTTGTATCAATGAAAATTGTGGTCAATTAAGATTTTAAACTTAATAAACTGAAAATATTGTTGAATGTGACAATTTTGAGAAAACAAAAATGTAATAGTAATCAAAAAGTTCTCGACAAGCACCAAACTACTGCTTGTCCTTTTTTTTATATCTAACAACAGCTTTGATTAGTGTCCTGTTAACTCAGCTGAATCTACTGTTTATGTCAGCCATTAGGTGACAGGATTTTGCCATGGACTCAAGTAACAGAAATTCCTACAAAATGCTGACTGTACTTTTCATGCTCTGGTTCCCTCTTTTTTCCCATTTACAAAATTTATCAAATATAATAATAAAATAGTCAGTATCTATAATAAGGTCATAATAAAATAATTTCTAGATTCTTATCCATTTTTTCTCAAAATTTGGGCAGGCAGGTGAATTTTATTATATATCTTTTATCAAATTTTGTGAAAAATGATGTCATTTTAAAAGATTTTCCCAGAATTATAATAACATTTTTGGAGGGTGGTGAAAAAACCGGGCGGGCGGGGATAAGAATCTAAGATATATTTTTTTTGCCTAATGACAATATTGATAACTTACCAAGCTATATAATTAATGCCAAAACATTATATTTACAATAGCTCAGATTCTGTCATAAGCAAATGTCTGGTATTGAGAAGAATTGGTGCAACTTCAATATAATCTTAGCCATTAGCTATCCCCTTTTGTGGACCGTTTACCTCATGACAGCACAAAATTTTAAATAGAGCAATTATTTCTTCTTTGCTGATCAAAGTAGTTATTGGTTTATTGCATGATGATTGTAATGCAATGAAAATGTTTTAACACATCAGGATAATGAATTTTTAGCCCCCTTTATGTTTTATGGTATCCCTGTACATTGTATTTGTCTTGCACATTACCACCCCCTCCCTTTGCATGTGCAAGAAATGCTAGCAACTTGTTTAGATGATATACGATTATTAATTAGATGCATCACAATTATACATTTCAAAACATTTTCTTACCTTCTTTCTGGTTGGGCAGATACTGCAGGGATCTCTGATGCCTGTGGTTTTGCTGAAGATGGTCTAATTGGTTGTTCAGCTACAATCTTAATAATGATTTTAAAAACATATGTTAAGTATCTTATATTAGAGCAAAATACTGTAAAAAGTGGTATCTTTAAACAGTGTCTGAATTTGTCAATATCTGCAGTGCGTCCTAGGACATGAAAATTGCAACATGTTGTGTAATATATTTGACATGAGAAAAGATACTGAAAATTATGCAAAAAGATTGATTTGCAAAAAATAAAATAAATGCTAGTGTTAGGTGTTAGTAACAATACATCTGACAGCTGAAATATCATATTTTGACAATCAATAATACAGACAGCATACTTATGAGCTACCTGTAATGAATTATAGTAAACAAACTGATAAAGCTAGAGACTGCTATGAATTTTGTTGTGATGTATATGTATTGAGTTCATTGTTAGCGGCCTTCAGATAACTTCAGGACAAGGAATTACAACTAGAGGCTCACATGAGCCTGTATCGCTCACCTGGTGACTGGTTTTATTCATTGTCACCAATAGACCACCCATTCATACTATAAATCAGTTCACCAGATGTTACATTTTCATTCTTGGATGAGGTACAAACTAAAAATCCCAAACTTTGGAAAGGATCACCCAAAGACAATTGTAACCAAGTTTGGTTCCAATTGGCTCAGTAGGTTCAGAGGAGAAGACATTTGAATGCATTTCCCATAGAGTCGCTATGTTAATCTATGTTCCCTGCTGGTGGCCATCTTGAATGAGGTATGAACATAAAAATCACAAACTTTGAAGGGAAACTTCTAAAGACTATTGTAACCAAGTTATGTTTCAATTGGCTCAGTGGGTTCAGAGGAGAAGACATTTGAATGCATTTCCCATAGAGTCCCCATGTTAAACTGTGCTCCACGTTGACAGCCATCTTGGATGAGGTACGAATGTAAAAATCACAAACTTTAAAGGGGACCACCCAAGGACTATTGTGACCAAGTTTGGTTCAGTTTGACTTGGTAGTTTCAGCGAAGAAGATCTTTGAATACATTTCCCATAGGGTCCTATGTTAAACTATGTCCCCTGCTGGGGACCATCTTGGATGAAGTACGAACATAAAAATCACCAACTTTAAAGGGGACCATCCAAAGACTACTGTGACAAAATTTGGTCCCCATTGGCTCAGTGGTTTCAGATGAGAAGATCTTTGAATGCATTTCCCATAGAGTCCTATGTTAAACTATCTTCCCTGCTGGTGGCCATCTTGGACGAGATGCGAATCTGCTGGACATATGTAGAAATTGTAGTTCTGGAAAACCTCAACACTTTTGCAATTCACATTTAACCTTTATCTCAAACAGTTTTTGAAATAACAGTAAAAACGTTAAAAAAATTGTGAAAATTCAAAGAAAAAGCGGCAATAACTCCTATGTGGATTGTCAGATTTTCTTCAAAATTGCAGGACATGTAGATCTTACTATGCTGACCATGTTTGTCGTATGAACTTCACTTCTATCTTCTACCATTTTAATTATAAGACTAAAAGTAACGAAAAACTGAAATTTTTACAGAAAAGGGGGCAATAACTCCAAGACGGGTAAAGGGATATTCTTCAAAATTTCAGGGCATGTAGATCTCATCATGCTGATCATTTTGATTCCGTCAGAATTTTGATATCTGTAATGGTTATCGAGTAATTTGCAAAAAACGGCAATTTACCCCTATGTTCTATTTTTAGTAACAGCAGCCATGTTGTTTGGTCTACGGACATAAAAATCACAAACTTGAAAGAGCATACCCTGGTGATGATTCAAGCCAAGTTTGCTTAGTATTGGCCCAGTAGTTTCAGAAGAGAAGATCTTTGAATAAAAGTTGACAGACGGACGACGGACAGACAACTGACGCCGAGTTATGGCAAAAGCTCACATGGCCTTTGGCCAGGTGAGCTAATAACAGGATGTTACTATTCCACTCTTCTATCATGTATACAGTTAGATTGTGTCTGTAGTCCATTATGACCTTAATCATGACAAAACTTGTATTGCATGGTTTATAAATTAATAATTCAAATTCATATTTGTCATGTGACCTAATTCATTTTACTTTTCGTATACGAATTTTTATTGATGAATTATGCTTTTGAATTGTGTTAATTGTATCATTGCTGCTCATTTAATGTAATCTGTATCATATTTTGCAAATTTCTGTCCTTTAAACAGCTGATTTTGGCTTTCACTTACATCCTATTGGTTATATGTTTGCTGTCTGCCTATATATATTTATAGCTTTCTAGGCTTCTCAAAGTATTGATATGCACTGAAGAGACATAAGTTGTCGAAATGGCCATCTGCAGAAAATAAATTTACTGTAACTTTGGTATTTTGTTATTGTTCATCCAATGCTCATTGAAGAGAACACATGTTAAAATCAATATGAACAGACAAAAAAAGACAAATAAATTTGCACTACATGATGGGGAATTTCAATGGTTGTCAAGTTCAGTTTATACTCATGTCATATTGATTTGGCTTTTCCATCACGATATTTGGTTGTTAAATTTTTGTTTTTATGAAATAAAAGGTAAAAAAAGATTAACAACAAATCTAATGCATATAGATCTAGTCTACTTACTGCCTTTTCTCTTCTATTTCCAGACTTCAAAGGATTAACAACCTGGGGAAAAAAGGAAAAATAATATTCATACATGTAAAATATTTTGGCAATGTATCTTGAAAAATGGCCTCCATTTAAAAATTTTGTTAAACTTGTTATAATTAAAAGCACCGTCAATGAAGTTGTATGTCCGTTTTGTCTGAGTTAAATTAATTTATTTCTGCAGATTCCATTTTAAAGAGCCCTTCCACTCAATCCAATCTCAAATTTTGTTATGTTGCTTTTTTTTAATCTAATACTGTAATCCATTAGCCCTATGCCTGAAACTAGTTTAATCAGTCTCAATATAGTAGAGGTGACAAGTCACTAGCCTGTTGGGCTAGTTGAAATTTTATCTTTTAAATACAGAATCATACGCTAAGACTAGTAAAATTGGGTTCAGGCCAGTATAACAAGGGACAATAGTGACCTTACTAGCCCCTCCGGGCTAGTGAATCAAAAAAGATTTTGGTATAGACCGATAGGACAGCTGTAAGCTATGTTTCATCTTTATTTAAACTACATTTGGTGTAACATTCATAATATCTTTTTCATTAAGGTTAACTGTGAGACTTCCCTCCAAAAATATATAATTTATGGTTACATACTTTGTAAAATCTAACAAGAGGCTCTCAAGAGCCTGTATCGCTCACCTGGACCATGGATGACATAATGTAGATAAAATGCATTTCCAATAGGAAAAAGAAAACATAAAATTTAGCAGAATACTTTTTTTCTAAAATTACAGTATTCTTGTTTTGTTTCCATGGCAACCAAAAGCTCCACCATCCATTACAACCCATAACAGAACACCATTCAAAAAAAAATTGGGCAGAGGTTCCCCTTATAATCAAGGTAATACATATTGCTGAAATTAAAACATTCAGACCACAATTCAAATAAAAATTCAAAAGTTTGGGCAGAGGTTCCCCTTAAAATCAATAGGGCCAATGTAAAAACTTTGTTCCAGATGGTGGCCATCTTCTTGGATGAGGTATGGACCTGCCAGATACATTTATGGGTGGGACCACCTAAGGACCATTGTGGCTTAGTTTGTTTCCAATTGGGCTTGTAGTTTCTGAGAAGAAGATCATTGAATGTATATTCCATAGGGTCCAATGTTAAAACTATGCTCCCACTGGCAGCCATCTTGGATGAGGTACTGACCTGCCAGATACCTTTTTTGGATGGGACCATACCAATGGACCATTGTGGCTTAGTTTAAGTTTAATTGGACTACAGTTGAACTTTGATTGCTCAAACACCCAAGGGACTGATGAAAACAGTTCGAACCAGAGAAGTGTTTGAGATATCAAGGTCGAACTATGTTTAAACTTGAACAAGATGACCACAAAAATGGCCATATGGTGTTCGAGTTATTGCAGTTGAAGCCATTGAAGTTCTACTGTAGTAGTTTCTGAGAAGAAGATCTTTGAATGTATTTTCCATGGGGTCCAATGTTAAAAGTATGTTCCCCGCTGGCGGCAATCTTGGATTAGGTAAGGACCTGCCGGATACCTTTTTTGGAAGGGACCATCTAAGGACCATTATGACTAAGTTTGGTTATAATTGAACTGGTAATTTCTGAGAAGATCTTTGAATGTCTTTTCCATAGGGTCCAATATTAAAACTGTGCTCCCTGCTGGCGGCCATCTTGATACAATTTTTAAAGGGGACCACCAAAGGACTATTGAGACCAAGTTTGGTTTCAGTGGTTTCAGTGGAGAAGATCTTTGAATGAAAAGTTCACAATGGACCGACGACGGACGCCAAGTGATGGCAAAAACTCACCCTGACATAGCCAGGTGAGCTAAAAAGTAGCAAATTTTATTAATTAATTTCAGAAAACCTGCTTTAACATCCAGGATAAATTGTCATTTGTTCTTTATGACAATTTCATGAAATGTCTTCAAAGAAATTCTAAGAATGATTTTTAGGAAAAAAATACAAAACAAAGTCAGTGCAAAGGGAGATAATTTGAAGATATGAATATTCTCAAATGTTTTGTCACTTTCACTAGTAACCTATACCTTTTAATGTGTTTAACAGTAGCAAACATAGAAAGCAGGCACAGCCATGCAAAGCTCACCTCATTGCACAGCATTGTCACAAATACAACATGTCAGTTAACAGGAATTGACTATAATTATTTTGCTAACAGATTTATTCATATGTAAAATTAATGTCTCGGACTGCATTCAAAGCATTCATTGCAGCTGTCATCCCAAAATGCATCATGCTTACCAATATGGTTAATGTGGGGAATGTCAGTAAGTGGGAATGATTTTTAACCATTCTACCTAACTAAGTCACTCATGCATAAAATATATGTCGAAGACAGCAGCCGAAGCATGCACTGTCGATATCATTCCAAAATGCATCATACATACAAATATGGTTAATGTGGGGCATATCGGTAAGCATGAATGGACTTAAACCATTCTACTTAACCAAGTAACTCATGCGTAAAATGTAGGTCAGAGACAATATCCGAAGCATGCATTGTTGTTGTCTTCCAAAAATGCAACATACATAACAGTATGGTTGAGGTGGGCCATGTCAGTAAGCAGGAATGGACTTTAACCATTCTACCTAACCAAGTCACTCATGTGTAAAATGTAGGTCAGAGACAGCATCGGAAGCATGCATTGTTGTTGTCATCCCAAAATGCATGATACATACAAATATGGTTGATTTGAGGCATATCAATAAGCAGCAATGGACTTTAACCATTCTACCTAACCAAGTCGTTCATGCGTAAAATGTAGGTCAGAGACAGCATCCCAAGCATGCATTGTTGTTGTCATCCCAAAATGCATCATACATAACATTATGGATGAGCTGGGCCTTGTCAGTAAGAGGGAATTTACTTTAACCATTCTACCTAACCAAGTCACTCATGCGTAAAATGTAGGTCAGAGACACCATCCTAAGCATGCATTGTTGTTGTCATCCCAAAATGCATCATACATAACAGTATGGTTGATGTTTTCCAAGTCAGTAAGCAGGAATGGACTTTAACCATTCTACCTAACCAAGTCGCTCATGCGTAAAATGTAGGTCAGAGACAGCATCCGAAGCATGCATTCCAGTGGTCATCCCAAAATGCATGATACATACAAATATGGTTGATGTGGGGCATGTCAGTAAGCAGGAATGGACCTTAACCATTCTACCTAACCGGACGCCGACGCGGACGCGGACGCTAGGGGTATCACATAAGCCCCTCTCACTTCGTGAGGTGAGCTAAAAATTATCCAAGACTATATAGTTATTCTATAATATTTAAAATACCCCTTTTACTTAAACTCAAAACATCAAAACTTCTGCAGTTTAAATTAACTAGATCCCAGTTATATAATTTCAAGTCTAACAAAGCTACTTAAATGTTTCATCACAAAATGATTCCAAATATCAGCAAGCCTTCTTTAATATCAAAATTTCAATTTGCTTAATCATATAAGAACACCATTAAACACCATGACTTGATATGTGACATGTAATGAAAGTGACTGTAGCCATCTGTACATGTACAGTCAGATACATACTGACAGACTTCAATGAATAAGGTAACTATGCATGAACTGGTAAGCATTGTTCAATTTTAAAACTTACAGGTAAATAAATATCGACATAATGCTGCATTTTCAGTTAAAATATATGAAAATTCAAACAAAAAAGTTGAATGTCAGACATTTTTTGGTAGGAAACCTTGTTAAAATACAATTTTGTCCTTCATTCCCGATAAAGTGCAAGTAAGGTTCAATTCAACAAAATCTGAGAGATGAAAAAAATAAGCAGTTTTAGCATGATTTGCACATAAAACCTTATAATGACCCCTAGATGTTTTATTTTGGGTCGTTTTTACCTGGAGATGGGATGTTGTCTCCTTGACATTTAACCCATTTCCTTTCTTTTTTCAAATGTTTTGAGAGTTTCAATACAATTTTTCAGGGAGAAAATATGTTTTGATCCTTCTAAATATTGCAGGTACTGCTTCACTTCAACCTTTTTATCTCACCTCTTTACCAATACGAGTATAAGGTCTTTCCTTCTCTTTTATCTGAGCCTCTAAGGCTTGTTTTAGCTTCTCTACAATCCTGCTCTGTGCTGTTATGTTACTTTCCCTAGCAGCCAGTACTCCTAAAGCTTTCTTGAAGTATTCAATAGCATCATCATAATCCTCTTCATTAAATGCTACAGAGCCAAGACCTTCTGATACCTGCCAGGTTGTACGGTTGTCATCTACAATAAAATCATTTTTTTATAACTAAAAAAAAGATAAAACAGTAAAAAGGTTACAAAAGTTGAATATTTATATTGTAATATCAAGCATTCCTAAAATAACAATACATTAATCAGCTAATTAAACATAATTGTAAATTCAACAAGATGTGTTTGTGAAATACTATGCCCCCAGCAGCAACCATGTCTACCATACAAAATAAATACTAAAATTGCAATCACTAGAAATTAAGGTTAAGTAGACATTTGTACTAAGCTCAATTAGATCTATCCGCATATAGAATATCAAGCCTCTTGCAATTGTAATTTACGAGCTAAAAGCAAAATCTAAATTTTGACCTCTGTGACCTTGACCTTTGACCTGACCTAAATGAAATTCGCATAATGATATTCAGCTTTATATGATCAATATACATGCTAAATATGAAGGTCCTACCACATCTGGTTGGAAAAATATCAGCAATGTTTAAGTTTTCAAATTTTCACTCAGTGACCTTGACCTTTGACCTGACCAAAATTTTTTTGGTGAATTTGTATTAAGCTTAATTAGATCTATTCACATATAGAATATCAAGCCTTTAGCAATTGTAATTAACGAGCTATATCAAAATCTAGATTTTGACCTTTTGACCTCTGTGACCTTGACCTTTGACCTGACCTTAGTGAAATTTGCACAATGTTGTTCAGTTTCATATGACCAATATACAGGCAAAATATGAAGTTCCTATCACATCTGGTTGAAAAGATATAGGCAATGTTAAAGTTTTTGTTCAAGTTTTCAATTTTGCACTCAGTGACCTTGACCTTTGAACTGACCCAAATTTTTTTTGGTGGATTTGTATTAAGCTTCATTAGATCTATTCACATACAGAATATCAAGCCTGTAGCAATTGCAATTAATGAGCTATTGCAAAATCTAGATTTTGACCTTTTGACCTCTGTGACCTTGACCTTTGACCTGACCTTAGTGAAATCTGCATAATGCTGTTCAGTTTCAAAAGACCAATATACAGGCCAAATATGAAGGTCCTATCAAATCTGGTTGAAAAGATATAGGCAATGTTAAAGTTTTTGTTAAAGTTTTCAATTTTGCACTCGGTGACCTTGACCTTTGACCTGATCCAAATTTTTTTGGTGGATTTGTATTAAGCTTCATTAGATCTATTCACATATACAATATCAAGCCTCTAGCAATTATAATTAACAAGCTATAGCAAAATCTAGATTTTGACCTTTCGACCTCTGTGACCTTGACCTTTGACCTGCCCTTTGTGAAATTTGCATAATGATGTTCAGCTTCACATGATCAATACACATACCAATTATGAAGGTCCTATCACATCTGGAATAAAAGTTATGAGCCAGGTTAAAGTTGCGGACAGACAGACATACAGACAGACAGACAGACAGGACAAAAACAATATGCCCCGATCTAAAGATCCGGGGGCATAAAAATTCAAAATTTTTGTTTAAATGAATGCTACCTTAAGAGTGAATTTCAAATCAAATCAATTATATTATTGTCATATAAACATAGTTTCTGACATTAACAAACAAAACTAAAACAAGCAAGTAAAAAAAATTAACAGAGTTATGAGTCCCCTGTCCTCAGTTCTCGTGACTGTTTTATAAAGGACACTATTTTTTCTAAATGCTTTGTGTTGATGGGCAAATCAAAACTTTAATTTTCAAATTTTCAGTGAACGTGTTAAAATTTTTAGCATCTTCAGATATATTTATGTTGAAAAGATCAAATCGTAAAGTAGAATTTTTCATTTTTTCTAATATCAGCATTGTTTGATTTGAGATGAATATTTTGAATATTAAAATCTGGTATTATTTTTAGTTTTGTTATGGTATTCAATAAAGAACTTGAAGTTCTGTATGTAGTAATGTAAGGTGCACAAAATGATGAAAGTAATATATACCATAAACAGGGAAATTTTCGCGACAGTTTTATTTATATATTTTTTATACAATAGAAGGATTTAGAAAATTGGCCAACAACCGCAAATTCAAGACTGTGCTAAATGAAATTTATTGAGACGACCGCGAAATAAGGACTGTGGGAAAATTTCCCAGTTTACATTAAAAAATTCATTCTTGAACTTTATGCATTGTTGTTAGAGATTTTATTTTATTCAAATGATTTTAAGATATCAAGGACCAGAATAAGGAGATTACAGTTCTAGGAAGGAATGTTCTGATAGATATACTATAGAATAGTCAAAATCAATACTTTTGAATCATATTCACTGTAATAACAGATCTATTTTTATATGTAAAAAATCAATACATCAATAAATTGAGAGGGAAACACTTATTAATGGACACTGTTGAGCTAAGGGTGATTCATATTTAATCAATTTGTGGCCCTTTAGGTTATTATTTTTTTTTTGTCAATTAAAATTTAGTTAAACTTAGTAGTAAGTCTTCCACGGAAGACATGTGTCGCCTGCGTAATAACACTAAAAGTAAGTTAGGTCAACAGGAAGTGGGCATGCAAGAGATCCCAGACTCTCTTACACATTATAGGTCCCCATACTGATACTCCATGCCAAATTGCAGAAGGCAGGGACATGTGGTGTCTGAGAAAAATGTAACAGAAATTTTCAAGACTTGAAAAATATTCTTAGTTCAGTCAAACAGGAAGTGGGCATGCCAGAGATTCAAAAGTGTATTACACGGTATAGGTCCCGATACTGACACTCCATGCTAAATTACAGATGGCTGGGAATTGTGGTTCCTGAGTAAAATGTGACAGAAATTTTTTGTGACACCAATGGACAAAAATATTCTAAGTTCTGTCAAACAGGAAGTGGCCATGCAAGAGATCCCAAACTTTATTACATGATATAGGTCCCTATACTGATACTCCATAATGAATTGTAGAAGGCTGGGATCTGTGGTTCCTGAGAAAAATGCGACAGAAATTTTCAAGACGCAAAAAATATTCTAAGTTCCGTCAAACAGGAAGTGGGCATGAAGTGCGACAGAAATTTTTGTGATGCCGACAACGCAAGACGACGGATAGTGATCCCTATATGTCGACACTGCGTGAACGCAGGCGACACAATATTGTCAAATAGGAAAAATTTAAAATGCGCTTCGATTTCATAAAAAGTTTGTTTTTTATGTGGTATATATTTATTTCAATAGGTTTAGAGATCCAGTATTCCTTCTAACTGGTATCTGAGGTGATCACTTCTGCCTTCAATTTCACAAGAGTTTTTTATCTCCAAAGTCCATTATATAAGTGTTGTTTTAATATATGTTCAACCATATTTAACATGAAACCATTCTTTCTAATATATGTCATTAATGTTCTGAATGTTATCAAATAAAAGGTAACAATCTCTAAAATATTTTCCTTGATGTCCATTCCATTTGCAAAGGGGTGTTAAGCCTGTAGATCACATATCAATCAATATGGTATTTGCATGGGCCCTCCATAATGGAGTACCCTCACTTATCGCCAAACATTTTCAAGGTCCATTTTTATAAATCTAACAAAGTTTCTATGTAAATCCTTCCCTTGATATCTATCAACCACCCTCACTAATTGAAAAAGTTTCCCTGCTCCCAAAAGGGGTGATACACCAAAGGTGCACTGGGTATGAGAGATATTAAGTCTTCTCTTCCTGTGTCTGTGATTTTCATGTGTTGTATGTTCACTAGTTTTAGATTCTACAAATTCATTATTCCTCAAAAATCTATAATACCTGTATCCTCAGCTGCCAACAAAGCATGGTCAAAGGCTTGTTTGGCTTTAAGCATATCTCCTAACTGGCTGTAAGCATAAGCTAGGTTGGCATAACATTGTCCTTGAGAATTACGATTCTGTAGACGAGCTGAAAAAGACAAATTTCAAACATTCTTATTTATAATTACAAAATTGAAGTTTTTTACACAAGTTCAATTGGAAGCTTTGAACGTATGGAAATTTTTTTCCCCTGCAAAATATTCAAGTCACGACCACATCTCAATAACCTGGTATTGTCAAAATCTTGACCATGTTGATCATAAATTAAATCAGAAGGAGATAACTCTTTATCATATTCCCCGCTTTAGCAGGCGGTTAATAGTGATCATGGTGTCTGTTCCTCTGTCCGCCATGGGAGTACACACCTTATGGCAACAACTCCTTCTAGACCACTAGACCACTGTGAAATTCAATGAAACTTTCACAGAATCATAAGTACATATTGCAATTGTGCACCAGTTATTTCAAAATTTGATTTCATATGATTTCTAATTAAAAAAAAAATATTCTAGAATTATTGTCCCTTGTCTATGACCTTAACGGTCTACTTGTTCCTATTGTATAACCAATTTAGCAATTTCATTGACCTATAGATGTTATAAAGTTGTTCAAGAGCAATACTAACAGACCAACATATATTGTGAAAAATTTTTGGAGACTTGCTATTGTTAACTAATCTAAACAATGATGGTCCTTTTGAATTTTCCAACAATTCTATTGTATATCAATCTGTAATGGCCTGGGGAGGTTTTACTTTGATCTGTTGATGAAAATAGGAACTATATATAGAGTTTATATAGTCACTGAAAAAGAAGGTACTAAATGAATTTATTTAAAAATAACACCATTATAAGAATAATATTGCTATATGCATAATGTAGAGGGATTTTATTATTTTTTTTCATAAATGGAAATCTTAGAATTGAGTTAATTTCTCTTTGTTATATTACATGTAAAGGTAACACTTTTTCAAGGTAAAACCTCCCCAGAACATTACAGATTGATATACAATAGAATTGTTGGAGAATTCAAAAGGACCATCATTGTTTAGATTAGTTAATAATAGCAAGTCTCCAAAAATTTTTACAATATATGTTGGTCTGTTAGTATTGCTCTTAAACAACTTTATAACATCTATAGGTAAATGAAATTGCTAAATTGGTTATACAATAGGAACAAGTAGACCGTTAAGGTCATAGACAAGGGACAATAATTGGGCATGGGGTATTTATAAGTGAGCTCTGCTCACAGTTTTTCTAGTTTTTATATCCCTGCTTTAGTGGGCTGTATACTAGTATAGTGATCATGGTGTTCCTCTGTTTAAGTTTGCATATAGCATATAGTTCTAAGGTGTAAGTTCTATTAGTGAGCTCTGCATATGTAGGTCATGGATCCCTAATTGTTAGTGAATCTGGTAGTACTAATCAAGGTGCATGTACCGATGTAATACTATTAAAATATTACAAGAGGTAACCAAAATATGGACCTAAACGCAAAACTTAACATCGGGACAGACGGATGGACGGACGGACAAGGGTAAATCTATATGCCCCTTCCAGTACGTGGCGGGGCATAAAAATTTTCAATTGTACTTTCAAACAGGTTTGGAAAGAGTTAATATAGATGTTGTAAGAGGAGAATACTGTATAGCTGGTAATTTTGCAGGGTTTTAATTTTCACCTATTTTTGTGAATGGGCTTAAATCGTGACAATAATTTCCATGAATATCTCATGTATTCTTGGGATATATAATGGATCTTTGATTATGCATGAAAATTTAAAACTCTTAAATTTTTGGCATACCTTTTCCACTCATATCTGCACAATTTTTGACCCCCAAAAATAACTAGCTATACGGTAGGTTAATACATTGAACAATGACATTAATATAATATTAATGACCCAGGAAATTTGTCATAAATGTTTGTTGCTGTTGATCTATCAACATTCATTTATTTCAACATTACAGGCATGCAGTTAGTCTCACTCTGCTGGTACTTGGGCGATGTTTTCTCCTTTCAAACAAATTAATAGTTCATACCTTCAGTGGAAAAAAGAAGGGAAACGAGGAATGTGTCAAAGACACAACGACCCAAAGGGGAGTAATAACAACTCAAAGCCACCATAAGATCTTCAATGAATGATGAGGAAACCATAAGATCTTCAATGAATGATGAGGAAACCCACACCCAACGGCAGGTCGGAGTCGGTACCTATTCTGAAATTCAACATATGAAAAATATTGTTGGTTGTGTTTTCTTCACTCTTAACAAATTCAAATTGAATTCACCTACCATATTTTGTCCAGTATTGTGTCACCACTGCACTTTAAGGTTTTATTTTGTGAAGTTGTGTTACTGGGAAAATTCATGCTCAATGGATAATTTTTGAAAATGCTTAAAATAGCCAGTTTTCTTGCAAACTACCTGATAGTACAGCAGGAGTGTGATTGTGAAAAGCAGGAAGGTGGATTCCATGACATATATGTCCATATTGCAAATATTTACCATACATATCAGCGGCAGATTTATGGTAACTAATAGCTCTCTGGTATTCTCCAACAAAGTTGTAAGCAGCCCCTAAATTCTGACGAATCACAGCCTCTTTCTTTTTATCATCACTACTCTGGGCCAATGGTAATGCTTCTTCAAAACATTTCAAAGCCCTCTCATACTTCTGTAGTTGGGTATACAATAAGCCAAGGTCATTGAAAATACTACCTATAAAAGACAAATATTGTTCTCATTAACAAAACAAATGAATGAGCAACTACAAAGCCTTTTCCTTAACTGATCTAAGCTTTTGATGTAGATATTCTTGTTTATTTGTACCCTGTCAGATTTAATACATGTATTTTTAAGTTTTTAATTTCCAAATGTTTTTATTTGATTTGAACTGATGAGACTTAAATGTGTGTTGTCAAAATGGCCATCTGAGGAAACTAAATTTACAGTATTATCAGTATTTATTACGGATGATTTCCCAGATCATTTACATATTTTATTTGCAATTCTTAAATGAACATACCAATATTCCTCTTGTAACACCTATAACAACTCCTTCTAAACTCCTGTCTTTTGTCTGCTCGTCAAGCAATCAAGCTTCTATAGAATTCTATTGTATACCAATTTGTCATCACTGGAGTATCAAGGTAAACCCCTTCAGGCAGTACAAATTTTGTACAATAGAATTCTATGGAAGCTTAATTGCTTGATGAGCAGACAAAAGACAGGAGATTAGAACGAGTTGTTATAGGTGTTACTAGAGGAATATTGGTATGTTCATAAAAGAATTGCAAATAAAATATGTTAATGATCTTGGAAACAGGTATTATGAAAAACATGAATATAAATTTTAGTAACAAAGTACAAAGAAGCTTGTGAGGAAACCAGCTAATTTATGCATGCATCCCCAAAAGTCAAAATCACATATACGTCATGCATGAGAGCTATAAAAAGCTGTATTTCTATCAAACTCATATACCCAATCATGCTAATAGCAATAGATATTTCAGGTTCTTAATTTTGATTTATTTCCAAAGTATATGAAAACGCATTCAGATAATTTCGTGAAAAAAATATGAATATGACTTTAAAAATAAAAAATTACAAAATTTTCAATTTGAAATCATTAATAAATGTTTATTTAAAGCACAGTTGTATTAATGACTAATTTAGTATCCCTGCTGTCAAAATTACTGATCATGTTCATGTATAAAGTACAAATGTACATGACTTTAATTATCAATAGTGAATATATATAAAACAGTTCCAATCTTCTACAGTCTATTCCATGTGTTACCTGAATCTCCAGCAGGATCACATTTATCTGAAAGTTTCAAACATTCATCAGCTGCAGATTCTGCTTTCTGACGATCGCCATAACTATTGTAAGCATTGGCTTTCTCACTCAATGCCCACATTTGTTTCTCTACATTGCCTTGCATAGCATATGCCTCGGCCAACTGGTGGTAGATATTCATCAAATGGTGGTTTTGCGTCATGGCATATAAAGCCGCAAGTTTGTTCAGTGTCTCAATTTCCATTGCAATGTTGTCTCTCTCCAATCTATATTCCTCCAAAGCCCTGTTAAAATACCTTATAGCCTCTTGTATATTTTTGGTGACTTCATAACCGAGACCAAAGTTGAAGAACAAATCCCCGTTAGATCGTCCATCCCTCTTTTCTTCAGGTGGAATAGCCTGTTGCAATGCATGCAGCCCTTTCTCTCCTTGGCCCATGGCAATATAAGCAGCCCCTAGGTTGAAAGCACAAGCTCTCTCCATGGACTCATCGTCCAAATCCCCAGCAAACTTGTATGCATATTTAAAAGATCTCACTGCACTAGTTAAGTGGCCACTCTGCAACAGCTCGGTGCCTTGTTTGGAATATTTCTCCACTTCTACAGCTGCAGCAATAGCATTCCCTCTGTCCAACATGGTACTCATCACAAAGTTTTATCAAAATTATTCTGAAATAGAAACTGTATAATTTAATTATACTACAAAAATTATGTCACTGTAATGTTGAAAACATAGATAATCAATGATTACAAAGTTTGCCTCAATTGCACATGGACACAGCAACCAAATTTTGCCAGGGTACTGACCTACCATAAGAGATGCATGCATACACATGATTAAATGATATTACCAATTACCATGAACAGAGACTTCAAGATCAACTTGTCAACTGGAATGTAAGTCGATCTTGTGGAAAATATAGGTCACAGTTACCTTATTTTGCCAGGATGCTGACCTGTGCACATGCAACTGGTTAGATGATCCTACCATATACAGGAACTGAGATAAGAACTCGGACGTAAGCTTAAATGTAAGTGGGTCATGTGGTAAATATAGGTCAAAGTAACCTAATTTTGCCTGGATGCTGACCTACCAACAAAGATGCATCTACACGCAAGGTCAGATGATTCTACGATGTGTAGTTACTGAGATATGAACTTGGACCTAAAATTGAATGAAAGGCAATCAAGCAGAAAATACAGGTCAAAGATACCTGATTTTCTCAGAGGCTGTGAGATACCATTAGATGCATCTGTATGCAAAATGTGATGACCATACCCTTTATAGTTACCAAGATATATGGAACGCCAAATTAAAATATATTCAAATAATTATACCTATCTTCAAATAATTGAAGATAGGTTCAATTCATTTAAAGATATCTTTAATTCAATTAAAGATAGGTGCAATTCAATTAAAGATAGGTTCAATTCAATTAAAGATAGGTTCAATTCAATTAAAGATATCTTTAATTCAATTGAAGATAGGTGCAAATAAACGGCCGTTTGTTTGATTTGTACCTATCTTTAATTCAATTGCACCTACCTTCAAATGAATTGAACCTATCTTTAAATCATTTGAAGATAGGTTCAATTGAATTAAAGATAGGTACAAATAAATTAAACCTATCTTTAAATGAATTAAAGATAGGTTCAATTCAATTGAAGATAGGTATAAATACGACATATTCTCAATTTTTTTGAAGATAGGTTTAATTCATTTGAACCTATCTTCAATTTGATTCCATTTAAAGATATCTTTAATTAATTAAAGATAGGTTTAATTCAATTAAACCTATCTTTAATAGAATTGTACCTATCTCTAAATATTTGAAGATAGGTATAATTGAATTGAACCTATCTTAAATTGAATTGCACCTATCTTTAATTGAATTAAAGATATCTTCAAATGAATTGAACCTATCTTTAAATGATTTAAACCTATCTTCAATTATATTAAAGATATCTGTAAATGTAACATATCATTAATTCTTTTGAAGATAGGTACAATTCTTTTGAAGATAGGTGCAATTCATTTAAAGATAGGTTCAATTCATTTGAAGATATCTTCAGTTCAATTAATTAGACCTATCTTCAATTTATTTGTAGATAGGTTTAATTTTGCCGATATTAACCTATCTTTAATTCAATTGTACCTATTTTTAATTGAATTAAACCTATCTTTAATTGAATTGAACCTATCTTTAATTGAATTGAAGATATCTTCAAATGAATTGAACCTATCTTTAAATGAATTGCACCTATCTTCAAAAGAATTGTACCTATCTTCAAAAGAATTAATGATATGTTACATTTACAGATATCTTTAATATAATTGAAGATAGGTTTAAATCATTTAAAGAAAGGTTCAATTCATTTGAAGATATCTGTAATTCAATTAAAGATAGATGCAATTCAATTAAAGATAGGTTCAATTCAATTATACCTATCTTCAAATATTTAGAGATAGGTACAATTCAATTAAAGATAGGTTTAATTGAATTAAACCTATCTTTAATTAATTAAAGATATCTTTAAATGAATTGAACCTATCTTCAATTATTTGAAGATAGGTATAATTATTTGAATATATGTTAATTTGGCGTTCCATAAAGATATACACTTAAATGCAGAGGCAGACGCCTGGGTTATCCTCAACTTCGTTGAGGCGAACTGAAAATTGCAATGTATGGATATGGGAACTTACTGACTTCATAGAGTACTACTTGAATTTTAATCAGGTGCTGTCAAAAACTTTCGCAAAGCAATGTCAGAGTTCACATAAAAAAAAACAACAAAAATGTGAAACGTTCAGCAATAATTTATTTATAAAGAATAATGGTAGTTTTGAAGGTCGAGACAGAAAATATCACCGTATCGCAGCGAGTCCGATAGGACGAGCTGTGATACTAGTGATATTTTCTGTCGAGACCTTCAAAACTACCATTATTGTTATATTTTATGACGTCATTGCCTGATATTTTCTTGTATCAGGTCAGTACGGAGATACTGACAATATCAGTCAGTAAGATCAAAGAGAAAGTGTACATATTGCCGATAAAGACAAATACCATTGCAGTAGGGTCAATATCTTTAAATTAAAAAAATTAATGACATTAACAAACTGATCAAAATCAGAGATACATGTTGTATATAGATACAGAGATTAGCAACTAGCTGAAGTTGTTAACATCTCACATGAATTCTCGCTCCCATGATGCAACACAACATTCGGAACTCGTCGTAATTTTCGTCCAATTTACCTGTATGAGCACACTGTTCCCATGGTAATGTTATTGTTTATATTGGTGTATCGTCATTTAAATATAAGATTTTACATTAAATATCCAAGAACCTTTTTGTTGACATTTTTGTTCTGTTTTAATTAAAATTGCAGGATTTGACAACTAAATCTAACATACCTCACATGAAACCTCGCACACGTGTGTTATTGCCGATTTTTATATAGGATTTACTAGGAGTTTCTTATCTCTGTATCTATATGTCTCTGTCAAAATTAACTTATAAAATTGTGTCAATTTATGAAAAATTGCACAATGGCAATATGCACTGAACATTCTCTGAAAGTGTCATTGAATTTCAACTATATAGAGATACAGAGATATAAGTGGTCCAAGAGGAGTTGTCACAAAAAAGTGTTAACCCCTAAGGAAGACAGAATAACCAATGGACCGACCAACGAACAGACACCATGATCACTATATACCGCCCACTAAAGCAAGGGGTATAAATATATACTTTTCACTAAGCAGAGTGATATGTCTTTGGCAGTAATTTTAGTGATTTATCATTGTAAGTCTCCGGCTATACTGTAAATATTGTTTATATTTAAGAAATAATTCATGGACGCCTGTGGTTTGTTGGAGATTTACAGAGCAGACTGGTGTGTCTGCGCACCTTAGACTAATTCATTAGATTTACAAAGTTTGAAAGTATAGACAACTTAAATGTAAATCATGTGATTTAATTTGCTTTAAATGCTTGAAGACTTTAATGAACATTACCTTACTATCACATATCCAAACTATTACAACAAGGTTACAGATTTCATAGATTGATAAAAACACATTTAAAAAGTTTTATAGAAGATATGAACATTTAGTATCTAAGAATAATGCGACTCGGAAACAGCTTATTACTAAAGGCATTTCTCACCCTCATTTTTACGGAAATGTTGTTCAAATAGAGAATGTGTCTGTAAGACACGGATGCCCCGCCAAAAGATTATCCCAAAGGATAACCTCCTATTAAAATGTAGGTCAAAGCCACTTACTTGTCATTAATTTGGGCAGTATTCATCAAGGCAATTAATTTGATGAAATATCACTGTCCTATAATGTGTAGTTGTTGAGAAATGGACTTAAACGCAAAACTTAACCAAAGTCACTGAAGAGTAAAATGTAGGTCAAAGCCACCAAATTGTCAATGATTTGGGTAGTACTCATCAAGGCAATTAATTTTATGAAATATCACTGTCCTATAATGTGTAGTTGTTGAGAAATGGACTTACAATGTAAACGCAAAACTTAACCAAAGTCACTGAAGCGTAAAATATAGGTCAAAGCCACCTAATTGTCAATGATTTTTGTAGTACTCATCAAGGCAATTAATTTGATGAAATATCATTGTCCTATAATGTATAGTTGTTGAGAAATGGACTTTAGCGCAAAACTTAACCAAAGTCACTGAAGCATAAAATATAGGTCAAAGCCACCTAATTGTCAATGATTTGGGTAGCACTCATCAAGGCAATTAATTTGATGAAATATCATTGTCCTCTAATGTATAGTTGTTGAGAAATGGACTTAAACATAAAACTGAATCAGAGTCACTCAAGCATGAAGCATAGGTCAAAGAGTCAAACTACCTAGTGAACTATGTAGTTCTATCAAAGATCTACCTACTGACCTATTATCATTGTTCTACCTCTTACAGTTTCTGAGAAATCGACTTTTACACAAAACTTAACCGGACGTACGGACATACAGACGGATGGAAGGACGGACAAGGGTAACACTATATGCCCCTTCCACATTCGTGGGCGGGGCATAAAAATGTCAAAAAATGATAAAAAATCCAGAAAAACTGGGACGTAACTTACATTCTTTACGTAATAGGGAATATTGACTGGATATTCTTCATGATTCTGTTAAATTGGCTTTGGGATCCAGTGACCTGAAGATTTTACAATTATACTGGCCTCTCACTGATACTGCTATGTCTACTATATCAATGATTAGGCTTCTTGAGCTAGCCGGCAGTTTAGCGGTGAGCACTCCTCAACCAATCTTTCTAAATTACGTTTTGACTATTCTTTCCTTTTCAAGATTGTGGTCTTAGAGTTAGTGCCTAAGTGGTCTACCTGAATTGGGTTTTATTTGTATGTTTATTATACTATAGGGAAATGGGATAGAGAAAGGGGAGGTTTGGGTACCCATAAGCCGGTTTAACCCTACCGCTGGCTGTTGCCAGTGCTGGTACCAATCCCGAGTTCCTATCGTTATCTATGTTTGTCTTTTGTCATTTTATTGTTTTTCTTGTGCAGTTCCCTGGTTGATTGTGACATGTGATTGTAATGTTCAGCCATTGTACAGTACAGGCAGAGTCATATGATCATAAATGTCCCTGTCGGACATGTCCCAAACCCAAAATCTGACAATTTTATCAGGGGTCATAAAATTGTCCTTCTGCTTCACTGATTTTAATTAGGGTGTAGGTGATCAGTTTTATTGCCTGTTTTACATCTATTTTAAATATTTAATTTGAAAACAGATAATAATTATTAAAAGAAAAAATTCAAAAGAAAAATAGTAATAAGTTGTATTTTTTTTTTCTTACATAAGACATATAATAATATAAGAAATTTCTTACTATTTATAATTAACAATTTTTTTATAGATTATTTGCAGATACTTGCTTTTTTTATTTGTATCAAAAAATTAAAGACTATATTTTTTATATTTACATAGAAAATTGAAACAATCATTTGAAATTTTCTAAATTGTACATGTTTAATACTTGTACATTGATTGTCAGGTGTGTAATTAATTTTACTTCATTTTTTTTTTATTTGAAATACAAAATCAAATAAATACAAAACTTATCAAGTTTTTGATTAATAAAAATATTAGATATTTATTTTATTTTTGATTCATTATAAATAAAAATGCATTTAAAATTCATTAAAATGTGTGTGGCCTTCCACAGGTAAGGGACTATCATTGACTTATCACTAAATCATAACACCAGTCAGGTACATTAATTATTTTATGACCATGTTTTATGACCCCTAAGCCTCATTAACAGCAGGGAATTAGTCTGACTGGGACATCTGTCGGACATGTCTGACATCATGTCTGATTGGGACATCTATCATCATATGTCTCTACCTGTACTGTAAGTGTTTTCTGTTATCTTCCCTTCATTAATTGAGTATAACACTTTTAAAAATTTCAATTAAGCTTTAGAAAATTGGTCTGTACTATGTTATATGGGGTCCTGAACACAGCTTGACCCAATTTTGCGTAAACATTGTATTGGCTGATGTGTCCGTGCATGACCTAGAAAACCGAACATTTGAATGTTAAAAAGAAAGATTTTACAATACGAACCATATGATAAAGGAAAGCTATCATTTTGTTGATTACACAAATTACACAAAATACTTGAAAAGGGGGTTAAGAACAAAAGTAAGGTTAAACAGATTAGCTGTTTCTTAACCTTTTGAAGTAAATTTTGTATTTTTGTGCCAAAAAATTGTATTTTTTTTTCTTTTCTTCAAATATTAAAAGTTAAAGTTGTAAACTTGTTGATACTACGTTTTGTGTTTGCCAAAAATGGCTTCAACATCTAAAGGTCGGTGGTGTGCGGACACACCAGATGCGCAGACACAGACACAGACACCGGTGGCTGTAAACAAGGACATATATTTAGAAGGATAAGCATCTCGTGATAATTTGGAAATGTATCGCGAGGCGTGAGATTTTGTCACTTTGGGACCATCTCTTTAAAGCCATAAAACAACGGAAATATAATAATGATGGTCTCTGTGAGTACACATTGGTACAGTAGGAAAATATTAAAATTGTGAAATTCTTTGTATTACTTTTAAAGCATTTAGTTCCAAATCGAGGTGCATTTTTACCAATGAAAACCGTTAGTGGAAAACAAAACAAATCAACGAAAATGTTGGGATTACAAATTTCAATCATGCATATTGAAGAAACTACTTGCTGTAATGTAACGAAATTTACTCTATATGGATGTAAAAATCATTCAGATTTCAAGAAAATATAATTTTATTAAAATCCATACACATTTTTTAAGAAGATAGCTAAAAAATGAATGGATACCAAACGCCTCGCTATAGATTTTAAATTGCAACATGAATAGTGAACGAGTTTCCTATCCTTCTAAGTATACATCCTTGTTGTAAATATGCATATGGGTGGCCATTATTTTCGTTCATATTTTACCCAGAGCATAGCGTATGATGTTTGCATGATACTTCCCGACTCAAGATCATGTCATACAGTATCAGTTTAACATATTGCTACGGAAGGACGGAATTTTATTTCCAAGATCTGAATTTTTGTGCGATGAATTTATGTGCTTTCACCTGTTCTCCATAGTAACCAGTTCTCGATAGTTTTGTGCCTTTCAGTTTTGACATATATTTACGAATTCGAACGGGTCGTTTGTTCATCGGAAATTTTTAGAAAGAACATCCCTTTGTTCTGTGACAGAGAGATCATGCTAATAATTATACACAGCAAGGTGTATATTATTGTCATGAATAAAATTTGCAGTTTTTGCCATGCTTTTCACTATTCCCAGTTTTCCTCAATCTTTGACGGGTTTTATATCAAACACAAATTTACAGATATAAACAAATTTCGCCTGTCCCTAAAGGTAATGGGCCTGCAGTTCATTCCCGAAAGTAAATATTATACTGATGAAGACATTGCAGAAAAAAATATATGGAATGCCGTTTAAGTCATTTCTTATCAATTTCTATTCAATTAAGGGAGGATTTCAAATTTTGGGAATTTCTGTTATTTGCCAGTTGTAATAGCCAACAATGATGCATAATTTTCAATACATAAATCATCAAACGATGACAATAGAAAAGGAAAGGACGAAAATTCCAAAAATAATCCATAAATTATTAAATCGATAACAGAAATATAAATACAACAAAACAAAAAATAAATAAATGAAATAAAAAGACGCAAAATAAATCTTTTTAAATATTAAAAAAATTTACAAGCCTAAAAATATTACTGTCTGAATTGATTATTTATTGTTAAAAAATTACATTGATTAAAATGTTATTTAACGTCATGCTATTTTATTGGTAAATTTGCCCTCCATACATACCTATCGAGAACTGGTGACGTCAAACACGTCATGTCAAAAACTAGGATGTTTTTTGGAAGATTTTTTAACAGTGTAATGGGCAACATCTAACTAACAAAAAGGCAAAAAAATATCTTTAATTAACTGAACAAGCAAAAAGTTTAATACCATAAAACCATAAGCTATCGAGAACCGGCAACACCAGGATACAGTAAACTTTGCATGTTCATCATGATGAGCAACGGATCTGTTTGGATTCATAATGCAAAAGGGAAAAAATAATTTAATTTTTGGTTTTGTATGATATAAATCCTCTCACTAACCAATAATTTCTTTCTACTTCGTTGTAAACTCGAGGTCGGTGTGTCAATAAATCGCCATCTTGTTTACATTGTCCCTTGGCAACTTTAACACAAAAGAGTTCCAATACGTATTGCAAGTGTTTTTGACGTTGCGGATATGTTGAAATCGTACCTTTTACTAATTAGATTTATTTCCCTTTGAATGAAAATAAATTCTACAAAAGACACTGATGTCGAGTTTCAGGAAATATACCCCCAAAAAGCAGCAAAAGACAAAAACAATAATAAAAACAAAACAAAACAAAAACAAAACAAAACAAAAAAACAAACAAAACAAAAAACAACCAAAAGAAATACAACAAATAAGAAAATAAATAAATAAAAATCTAAATAAATCAAGAAGTCATTCTACCGAAAGTGCCGTTTTTTGTCCAGGACGTTAAAATAGCAATATTGATGTAATTCTTTGTTTTTTACACCTGGCCTAGAATGTTTAGGGGAGATTACTTTATTTTCTTCCATAAAATGCATTTTATTGACTTTTTAATAACACTAAGTAATATTTTAAGGAGTTTAATTACCCAACAACCACAGAAAATGATTTGTCCAGAGCTAGGTTACCAAACTTCACAGACGCATAAAAATTGACCAACGAATAACAAGTCCTATTGTCCAAATATAAGAATAGACCATAAAGAAACAAACTATGACAGATACTCGAAATTAAGATTATTTTGTATAAAATTTTGAGGTTTTTTAGGTATGTCCAGACTTTTAAATTCGTTGCTGTTACCATGGAATAATTTTATATTTACTTAAACATCGACCTGAGCCTGACCATTTACCCATGATAATGCACCTATATAAATTCACAATCTGCGGCAACTGGAACACGGGACAGGTTTGTAGAGGGCACAAATTTGAAATTATAAGACATCAAAGGTAGGAATTACTGCTATTAATAGTACATTTTTGATTTTCGTGATGTTACCAGCTTTTTTACAGTAAGAACACATATCTTTTGTACAACATTACAATGTATGAAGTATAATGTGGGTGCATAAAAAAATAACATTTAAAGATTGTGAAGCAATCAAAGGGTTTTCCTGGAAAGCTTGAAAAAATATCGAAAAGTTCAATTATGTTACCTTCTGTCCTGTTACCCTTCATAAAGTAACAGAAGGGAACAAAATTGATTTTTTTCAATGTTTTTATTTCCTCTAAAAACTAAACAAGGGTCGTATTAACGAATGCTTAAAGCAATAATGATAACCAACTACTTCAATGCTTTCTGATAAGATTTAGAAATATTTTTATAAGTGTACCAAAGCAGAAAAAAAACTCGGATAAAAGTAACAGCACAGAATCTTAAGATGTTACAGGAAGGAAATTAGAATTTACACATGATTTTAAAAGGAATTTGTAAAAGGGGAAGTATACTGAATAAAAAAAAATTTCTCAAACAAAATATGTTTACTAATTTTACTAAGTGGTGTAAAAGAGAAAATGCGGATAAAAAATCTTTAGACACTTTCATTAACAAATGCATGGAAGTTGTTGATATCCGAATAAATCATTTTTAAACACATTATAAGCAGCAGAATGCCATTCCTGCTATTTCAAAAATCAAACAGAAGTTAAAAGAATTGGAAAAAGAGTATATATTTGTTCCGGCAGATAAAGCAGCCAATAATGTGGTCGTTGTTTGACGTAAGTATTACATCGAGGTGCTTTGGAATGAAATTACCAATTCTAGTACATTTCAAGCTACCACGTCAACAGAAACACAAATAATTGATGATCACATGATAGCTACAGCTGAACTTAAAGCAACTTCTAATTATAAAAGCATTCCTACTATGTATTGGTTTCCTAAACTACACAAAAATCCTTTCAAATTCGTTTTATTTCGGCATCAAGTAAATGTTCAACTACACATATTTCTGTTTTATTGACCAGTGCATTACTACCATAAAAAATCTCGTCATCAACTTTAGCAACAAATATTATGAATACAGTGGAATTAACTACTTTTGGAGTGTTAAAAATTCGGTAGAAGTTTTGGAAAGACTTCGATCTGTTAATGAAGCATACACCTCCGTCGATAGCTATGATATTTCTAACCTTTATACTACATTACCGCATACACTCATCAAAGAGAAATTTTCGTATTTGATCAAATGGTCCTTCAAAAAATCAGGATGTACGTACATTTGTTGCAATACATTTAAATCGTTCTTCAGTGACGACAAACATGACAAATATACCAACTGGACTTGTCAGGATATGATAAAAGCATTAAATTTTCTTCTTGATAATATTTTTGTTCGTTTCGGTGATACAGTCTATCAGCAAAACATAGGAATTCCTATGGGTACCAACTGTGCACCTCTCAAAGCAGATTTATTTCTTTATTGCTACGAGTCACAATTCATGGCAAAAATTCAAAAAGACCCTTCTAAACAGCATTTAGTAGGTATATCAATTAACGCTAGATGGAAGCACAATTAGAGTGGTAAAAACTAAGAATTTGTGACAAAAGGAACATTACTCGAGTCAAAATCAAAAGACCACGCTCAAAAAGTACAAAAAATTTCATTTTTAACAGTAAATCCAAAAAATTCCACAGGTCTGATTGTAATGAAACTTGCACTGCAGATATGTGAATTATAAATCTTTCATATGCTAGATGGGTTTTAGTGGGTTCCGAAGTTTACCTTCTGAAAATGCGATTTTATAGAAAATTACCATCATATGAAACGTTTAAAAATCTGGCACATTTTACATCTAAATATTAAATAAACAAACATTGTGCAGAAAGAATGTTTACGTTTTCAAATTTGATATTTTTCCTATATCAAACATTTAATTACATTATTTCACAGTAAAATATCAATTCAAACAATAGGTCACAGAGTTTTGTCCAGAGAGTTAGCTGATTCTTTACTGATATGCCTACATTTAGTGGATAAATTTAGCAATACATATAGATATTTGGACGATATTTTGGCTTTAAATAATCCTGAATTTTCTAAATTTACAGATGAAATTCATCCTGCAGAACTTACTTTAGATAAATTCATTATACTCCTTTTCTTGATCTTGATATATCAATAAATCAAGGAAAGTTGAACACTAAGGTTTATGATAAAAGGGATGATTTCTCATTCCCTATAGTCAATTTCCCCCATCTCGACGGCGATGTTCCGTTAGCCCCTTCTTACGGGGTCTACATTTCACAACTTGTTCGATATGCACGAGTATGTAGTAATGTTTCTGACTTCAACGACCGAAATCGTCTCACTGAAAAACTTCTGCATCAAGGGTTTAGATATCATAAATTGAAAAAAACATTCTCTAAATTTTATTATAGATACATTGACTTATTTAGAAAATTTGGTTCTACATGCGGGGCTCTTATACACCAGGGCATTTCACATCCAAACTTCTATGGCAATATTATTTACAAAGCGCATAAATTCAAAAATTGTCCTTCCAAACTTATTAATCCGTTGAACAAACCTATTCATAAAGGATATAAATACAGTATTGTTGTTAAATGTTTACTTCTGGTTTTTGTTGGCAAAATATTGATCATCTCCTAAATGCTTTACACCATAACTAAATTTAAACAATTTTTCATATTGGTAGTATTTGGCATTGCACAATATCATGTTCTTCTTTCATAATTGATGATGTTGTTATACCAAATCTATTTAGAAGTATTTCAATTGAAATTTCAAATGTAAGAAGGCTTGATATCATAGTCAACGGAAATTATGTCCTTAGCTAGCTGTCAGTAACTGCGAGCATTTGTCCGGACAGTACCTGTGTGTATTGTCTTCATGTTTTATGTTCTTCATTATAAGGGTACTCGTCTTGATAAGTAGGACTTTTTTCTAGTTTGATTTTTACTGTGAGTATTTTTGTGTATTTATTTTTAGCCATTCACCACACATAGGGGGTGGGTTTGGATCCAAGAAAACGAGTTTAAAGCCACCACAATTTTTGCGCCTGTCCCAAGTCAGGAATATGTTGGTCATTGGCTTGTCCTTGTCTTCTTATAAAATTTTAGTTTCTTGATATTTGGGTTATTGGATGTGGTCTGTTTCCATTGATTTATTCACTTTTTTACCTTTTTGGGGCCATTTAGGGCTTACTATATGGTGTGAGGTTCTCACTGTGTTGAAGACCATATGGTGACCCCTAGATGTTTTGTTTTTGGTCGTTTTAATCTGGATATGGGCTATTGTCTTCTTGACATTTACCACATTTCCTTTCTTTTTCATAATCTACACAACTAGGAAAAAAAAAATTTATGAACAGTAACAGTACGGAAAAAATTGGTAACAGCACAGAATAAAAAAGTAACAGGAAGGTATAAAATCTTCCATTCTGTTACTTATAGTCCTTTCGCTACAGTGAATTCTTTGCTGTTACTGTTATTAAATTTGCAAATTTATTCTAAAGATCTTATAAACTAAAATAATATTGCTTTGTAAATACATGTAAAGCTTGGAGCATTCTCTACCAGATAAATTCATCTCAGTTTGCAAAACTATTCTAGGATTTGTAGAAAATGTTTTAATCCTTAACCAAATTGAAAAAATGTTTCATGGTGACTTCAAGATGAAGAACAACAATAAAAGCGTTGTTCCATTGCTTATTATTACAATGTATTTGTAGAGACTTTGTCTCATTTTCATTTACTCCATATCCCTTCATTGTTAATTACCGAACGTCATATGTACTGGAAACAGGCTAGTATGTTTTTCTATAATTATTTATATTACAGGAAATTCAGAATAGATTTTATCAAATATAATCATTTATCTCAACGTTTATCAAAGAAAAAAATAAATTCATACTGTCTCTTCCGCCTGGTTGGGACATTTTAAAATGTTGATCATATTGGTAACAGGATGGAATCTTCATGCAAGTTCCTTTTATTTTTGTTACTATAGCAACAAGTCAGGTGAAAAATACAAATTACAGATAGTAGTTTTGTAAAGCTGAATAACCCTTCTCTTTCGTTCAAGATATTAAAGTACTCATTTAAACCAACTTTATTTTAAGTTTTCTTGGGAAAAAAACCTGCAGTTTCGGTGGAATGACTCATATACGTCCTACGTCCTTGAATAAATTCAATAAAAACAAGAAGAAACAAAACAAAGAAAAAAAGACAAATTAAAAAAAAGGTTAAATGAAATCAAATTACATGAAAAAAAACCTTAAAAACGAAAAAAACGAAACAAAACAAAACAAAAAAAAAGGAAAAAAAAAGAAACCCCCCAAACCCCCCCCAAAAAAACACAAAAAAACAAAAAGGGATTTGCGTTCTCCAACAATAGAAAACGTTTGGTTTGTTTCACTGCTATTATTCCATCATCTTTTATCAAAATTTGTATAAACATTTGGTAAGTAAGAAAATAATTTCAAAATAAAAGAGAAAATTCAAACGGAAGAATATTATTTCCTAGTGTCTTTACAACATTTTCATTGAAAAGATGTACTAAACAGGAACAGCCATAATTTGATAGGATGCTAGATTTAAAAGAAAACACATATGGACGCAAGGAAGGTAATTTTATTATACTATTTCACATAGTTATCACTGGAGAAATTAACTTTTTACATTTTTTCCCTATTTCAAAGATTACCTTTAATATTTCATTTAAACAATGTAACGATTTCAAAATGCATGCAATATATGAACATAATATTTAGTTATTCCCTCATATGTAAAATCATGTATAATTTCAGTTCAAATATGTACCCTTGGGGTAAAATAATTACATAAATCTTAAAGCTTATTGTGCATCTACACTATCCATTGATTCTTTGATACCTAAATCCAGAATGGAGAAGCAGTTTGCGTTGCAAGAAAACGCCAGTGACGGACGAGATCGCGCAGTTTATTGATATCACCGGAATTACGTCCGAAATTGGGGAATATAAGCAAAATCTTAAATAAAATCATCTGACATGTTTTAAGCTTTCATCTTTCTAGAACATGAGACTATATTCTAAAATTTCAAAATTACTTTGCGATTTTTAGGAAATTTAACAAAGTTGACGATAACAATTTCAATGAAACAACATTTTTTACTCAATTCTTTACTTAATTTTTAAGTCCCGACGCGCTCAAGTTTTATCAAAAAGTGTTTAAGATTTTATCTTTTTGATGTTCATCTTTTGCTCGGCCCTTGTTTCATCGTTTTATATGAGCCTGGATTATCTATGCAATTGTCCATAATATGGGATCTAAGACCGTGTTCACATTAGAACTAATTGCGATCGATCCAAATTAAGATCTATTCTATTTACCCCCATCTATGTTCACACTCGAAACATCTGAACCGATTGGGATCAATCGGAACCAGGTTTTGACGTTCTCATTGCACTCGATAGCGATGGATTATATGCATATTCCAATGGTCTTGAATCAATCGTAATTGATCCCAACTGTTCACACCAAGGCCGTAATCGTCTATTTGAATCGATCTTTTTGAGACCACCTCTATTTACGGGACCAAATAAGATCGATTGCAATCGATCTCAATATGGTATGAACAGCCAAAACCGATTGGAATCAATCGCAATTGTTGATATTTTGAGTCTGAACGGGGTCTATATGGAAAGGCGCAAAAATAGACAGAGGACAGAGCTTTCCATAAGGGAGATTCTCATTAGTTTTAAACAATACTTACAAAACTTTAGATTGTGCAAGTTTCCGGCCTGCACCGAAAAAATCGTCAACTAAGCTGGCGAGTACCATTAGGGACTAACATTCTACTACCGGAGGTAACGACAGGGTGATAAAAAATGAAAACTTTGAAAAGCCTAATCTCGCTTCACGCTTACATCCCGTACAAAATACTGACCCAATTTCCTATCGATTATATCAACAGAGACATTGAATTACAGAGATCAGCAACTCGATAGAATCACACATGTATCGGGCCACCAAAGAAAAATGCTCAGTTTTAAAACTGAATAACTCACTAGTGAATCAAGATATCAAAATACAATTTTCAATGAGCGAAATGGCAAGGTTTCGTCTTTTACAAAATCTATTTTTAAAAATTCTTCTTAGTAGGTGAAAAAGTAGTGTTTGACATTCTACACCATATAAAGACAAAAATCACTCAATTTCTCAAATTCAACCGATAATTTGAATTCAATATGTAGACTTTAACTAGTCCTAAAAAGTTATTTTTAAAGATATCGAAAAAAATAATTTGATTAGCGCTATAAGACATTTTAGAATCTGATGAGTTGTTTTTTATTTTTATAAATAAAAAATTGTAGGATGAGAACATTGCAAAATGTGTTTTAATATAGAAACACTTACAAAGGCCGAAAATTACAATCACATGCCACAATCTACTAGGGAAATGCACAAGAGAAACAAACGTAGTCAACGATAGGAAATCGGGATAGCCGGACTTTTTTCCGGTACTAGCAAGAGCTAGCGGTATGGTTAAACCGGTTTATGGGTATACCCGAACCTCCCATTTCTCCGGCACCCCGTTCCCTATAGACCTTTTCAAAACGTGTTGTTATAAATAAATAAATAAATAAATGAATAAATAAATAAATAAATAAATAATCTTTATTTCAAGATGATAACCCCATTAGCCGAAACTAATCTTCCTGGAGGTCCTCAAAAACAAGCATAAATCATAAAATTACATACAATATATACAAACAGTTTGAGATATAAGGTGTATAAAACAATTCAATTTTATTTTATTGAGATTCATATATACTTATTCTAGTATTTTGCAATTTATTACCATTTAAAAAGTATGCATAACTTTTTTCTTTAAACTGTTTAATTGATTTGCAAAATATGAATTAAAATATATAATTCGTACATGCATTGTCAAAAATTTACGAATTTTTTGAAGCAAATTAATTCTATTTGATACTGTCTTTGATACTTTATTGATTTTATCTTTTCCTGGATTTGAACTCTCCCGTGAAATGGAGGTACAAACACTCTTCGCTTCTGGTTATCACTCGTACAACAATACACAACTTAAACCCTGAAAACATTTTAATTACAAAAAATTAATGCAGTGCCACAGTAAACCACAGTAAGACAAAGTCATTGTAATCTAAATATGAACAGTTTTATGAACTTTGTTCAGGATGAACAACACCTGCCTTGTTGGGTTGATAACCAGAACTGTTTATTTGTATTTAAATGCCGAAACCAAATGGACTGATATGGATGAAACACAGACATGTTCCTATTCCAGCTATTGCTGGATACGAAACCTATAACAAGACGAGGTGTATTATCTACGACAAACAGCGTTTATGATCCACTTGGATTCTTAGCTCCAGTGATCATCCAAGGGAAGTTGATTCTAAGAAAACTGACTTCAACAACAGTTGATTGGGACGAACAAGTCCCGGATGATATTGCTTCAGAATGGGAAACTTGGCTAAATGAACTGCAAGAGCTAGAAACATTACGTATACCACGTACTTAAGTACCTTACCTCAGCCAAGCAGTCACCAAAGAACTTCATCTTTACTCAGATGCGTCAGATAAAGCAGTAGCTGCAGTAGTTTTTCTTCGCACAATAGATGGAGATGGTAATCCCAATTGGGAAAGGCTAAAGTTGCTCCAAGAAATGTACACACAATTCCTCGTTTGGAACTTTGTGCTGTAGTACTGGCAGTAAAAGTTGCACAGTGTGCATTATAACAGCTAGACCTGTCCATCGATTATGTGAAATACTATACAGATAGTAAGGTCGTACTGGGTTACATCTATAATGACACCAGAAGATTTTATATTTATGTTGGGAATAGAGTAGAAAGAATACCAACGTTCAGCAGTCCAGAACAACGGAATTATGTGAATACATGTGAGAACCCTGCTGACACAGCTACAAGATCACTGCCAGCTAGTGACATTCATAATAGTGAGTGGCTATTAGGACCTAAAAGCCCTCTAACTTTTTAACACAGTCAAAACTCTGAGGTCGTATACCAGCTTGTGGACCCCGACAGTGATAGCGAGATTCGTCCCCATGTTTCTCCAGAGATTTCTGTTTCCAAAACACTCGCTAAACCAGATAATCCCAACATAGGGACTGAGAGATTCGCGCACTTCTCAGACTGGAGGCCCTAATACGTGGAATTGCATTCCTGAAACGTTCGTCCCGTTTACATCTGAACGGGAGTTCAAAGCTTGAACATGACAACACTTTCCTGCAGGAAGCATAAGACTTCGCTATATCACACGTACAACGTAAAGTCTACGAAGAAGAAAACGATTGTATAAGTCACAAGATACCTATTGGCAAAAGAAGTTCAGGATCACTTGAACTTGGCGACCACAATACTGGAATACTAGTATTGTCCACAATACTGGAATAAAAATTTTATTAATAAAGAAAATATATCGTGTTTCGATGATTTATTCTATCTTATAACAGAATACACTTCAGACTAAAATCAATAAACAATAAACACAAGATATAGCATTAAATAATTTGTCGCTGTTGTTGTCGGGTGTCAAACACCGCTGGGCAGTCAGAAGAGTTAGCCTCGACTGGTCAATGGTCTTGGTGTCCATGGGTCCGTTGGTACTCAGCATGTTGATAGTTGGGTTTGTCTGATAGATTTNAGTTTATTTAAAGAATAGTAATATCAAGTAGATATCAGACGGGTGTGTATTGTCACAATTAGTGTTTTTGTCACGGCAAACATGGAGACATTCCGAATGCACCGTGTGTATGTTAAATAATTAGTTGTGTCCCGATTCCACCTTTCTCTCGAGTCAGTGACACGCCAATGTTGATGTCCAAATAATATTGGAATTTGAGCCTAGTTCAATAACAGTGTTTTTGCCATCACATTGTTCACTCGCTAATTAAAATATTAGAGCCACACTGGGTTTTAAATTTGAATTGGGCCACGAACTAGGTTTGCTTCTGTACATTTGAAACGGATTTGAGAGGATTTTTAAAATACATATTATTTTTTGCTAGTTTGTCTTAAAGGGTAAACAGTTTACTCACACAACTCCTCTATGTCTTCCTATGGTTTTTATGCTAGGAACTTTTCTTTTATTTTTGAGACCATTTGTACATATCTTGAAAAAGTGCTTGTGGTAAGGATTCAGACTCTAGAAATATATATTGTTGAACCCCGTCATTACCTTTTGAATTTGACAGAGAGGTTACACTGTTTGTCCGTACACCTCCCATGCATACAGTTTTATGCCAAGACGTTTTGTTTAGTACATCAATTGTACTTACATTTGTATATTGAAATTACAAAATGCCAAAAGTACTATATAAATTTAGTCTCTGCATATGGTCAGGAAAGAGAAAGCGTGGGAGACCAAAGGACACATGGCGACGTACAGTGGAGGGTGAGTTGAAAGAGAGGGGGATGTCGTGGTCAGAAGTACAGAAGAAGGCACAAGACAGAAGTTATGGAGACGGCTGGCGATGGCCTTATGTGCATCTAAGCACGAAGAGGATTAAGTAAGTAAGTAAGTAATATGGTGATTTCTACAACTTATGTCTCCTCAGATCAAATCAAAACATTTCAGTGGAAGTTTGTAAATTCTGATGGAGAACAAATGACCAAAAACTCTAAATGGCAAACAAAACCATGTAAGGACAGAGCTATGCACGAGGGAGACACTCCTTATTTAGAAGCAAATTTTTCTGAAATTTAGAAGTTGCAGATGTGGTTTTGGTACGGAGTTTGACTTGGGTTCTTTTTCTGAAAGATATAAATTGTTTAACTAAGTCTCTTTTTATCGTGAATCAAATTACTCATAGACGATATATGACTTGTCTTTGCAGCTCTCCCTTAAGTTTTTTTCCAGTTTTGTAATCATGCGCCTATTCTTAGGATTTGGGTGCATTTGTTCAATTCTGAAAAATAATCACTGTTGAATGTATTTGGACAATATGCAATTGTTTAGGTTTAGATTTTTAAAGTCCGTCTAATTTGAGAATTCAAAGAAAAAATAATGAACCTGTACAAATAATATAATTTCTCTAATGATATGTGAAGTTTAAACCGGTTATGTCCCGTTAGATACATTGTTTCCAGTTTATTACGTACATTTCTCACATCGAGATAGTGAAATTTTCACATTTTAAAGTTCGAGGTTTACCGAGAACTTTAAAATATTAAAATTTTACTATCGAGATGTGAGAAATTATCCTTATGAACCGGAGAACAATGTTAGAGATTTTTTCTCTAATTCCTACTCAATTTATTCAACGTAACGCGATCTCCGTAGTCTCCAGTCTAAAATATGCCGTCATTTTGTTGCTATCATCGTTGCTATGTGTATCATTGCGCCTTTCATTGAAAGGGATGTTGAGTGTAATATTTTTAATAAAAATGTCATATTGTCAATAAATTGAGTTATCTTAGTCATAAAAATGCAAAAACCATTTCGCTAGACAATGATGCAGGTGTTAATTTCATCTAACATCATTTGGGGACAAGAATTAGAGAAATTTTCATATTCAACATATGTTGACTATAAAGCCCCGTGTTATTTCCCGCCGGTGTTTATCATTTATCATTGGAGGAAAATATTACACAACTTTATCCCGATCATTACCATATTTTATCCACTCTCGGATAGTTTAATTAAAAAACTTTAAAATGCTTGGCAAGCCTCGCAATTAAAAATTTGGAAGTTAATTATCTCTATAAAGTGGATAAAATATGGTTATGAACGGGATCTTGTGGTGTAATCTATATTTACATATACCTCCGAATTTTGATGTCATAGGCAAATTTGTTCATAAAGACAATTTGTATATCTGTTATATTTAATTCCAAATTTCAAAATGTATCATAGATACATTTTGAAGTTTTGAATTTACAAAATGGGAAATATAACATATCTGCTCTTAAAACTGAATTCCGATGCACGCCATGTAAAGATACATATTGAATCCGGTTTGCTTAATCGGTCTTTAAAAGTGATATTGATAATGGTTGAAAATTGCACATCAAAGAAATTTTATCGTTTTGAAATAAATTGTAAAATTGATAGATTTTTTATTGCATAAAACTTCATCACGTAAAACGATAGTCAAAACGCAGACTATCTCTACTTTGCAATTTAAAATTTTAAGTTAATGGTTGCCAGGCATGCGATTTTCATATAAAACGAACACACCCGCTGTTGTTTAACTACTTGGCGGCGGTTTTCTTAATTCCAGATATCAATTAATAATGTTGGCGTGATTAACACATTAGAATTGTCCGTCATAAATAAAAATCTGTTTTAGTCTCTTTATCTCAGTAAAGATGCAATTTTGTCTATAGTAGGGTACAAGTTTATTGGTACTTTTTTATTAGGTTAATGCGTTTTAACGTTGACCATGAATGTAATGTCATCTCTTGTAAGTAAGGGTAATAACGAAATTACTGAATAGATTTTTAAGATGCCAAAACCCTACAGGCAAAAAGACTATGCTGTAGCAGATGCAAAATCACCGGAAAATAATTATAAACCGGTTTTATGGCACCCAAAGCCTCCCCTTCCCGAGACTGCGGGAGTGGCCGATAGCAGCTCAACAGCAATTGCTATTGAAATGTTGTAAACAATGAAAAGAAATATTCATCCAAAAATTTAGCGAAATACAAATCTTACATTTCGGACCGAAACTAAATTTTTTCCACAAGTTATGATATTTATGTGTGAATGTTTTAGATTATCTTTCAAGACGGAAAGTTTTTGAATGTGGCCATGGCGATAGCTATGCTGAATAAGACAGTCCGGATGATGGGTACTAGCTCTCGCTTAACGAATCAATTGTAAAACATACACTCCGTAAGCAGGAGAGGTATGAATATTAGTTTCCATATTAGGGAAATTGTTTGACGAATTCGTTTGGCGTACAAGTTCTGGCTGTTATTCTCATCAAAAAGAATAAAGACACACAATAAGCAAGGCTTAACGGATTACACAAACACACCCCAAACTCACATTCTCGTGTCAGATTAAAACAACGTTTGTCTGGTGAGTTTATCAGAGAATACTTGTACCTTCCCCTGAATTTTAACATCTATCTTATACTATACAAAATACTGTTTCGGTAAAAGTAAAATATGTTATAGGCAAACAAGCGATATTAGGCCGCTTTCAAATATTCCTATATTCCTTAATGTAGCTGTAACATTTACCTTAGATAGTCAAATAAGCATAAATGAAACAAAAGGCATGCATTAGAAATTCTGGCCAAGAATCGGGGCATTTCTGTTGGGAGGTAAATAAACTAAATTAATCTACTTAATACTTTAGTCCGGCAATAATGAATTTTGGAATCTTACTTGTCAACTATTTTCAGCACATTGTCAATTTATTAATCAACATGTTCTATTTAGCTGTACTATAGCTCCACGGAGAAAAAAACAAGATAAATCAATCAATCAATCAATCAATCAATCAATCAATCAATCAAGAATGTATGTGATGTTAATAAGTCTTCATTTAAAAGGATGTTTCTATCTCAAAAATAGAAAAAGTGCTATAGAATTTTATACTGAAATCAAACCAGGACTGCAGTGACCCTTTAAAACTTGCTCGCGACTAGATAAGTCAAAACTTCTTTGGCAAAAATCACATGTTACAATTTATGCTGTAAATAGATAGTGATCTAGTAAAAATCAACGAATGGGCAAATACCTGGTTGATTAAGTTCAACCCGAATAAAACAATTTTTTTTCCAAGCTTCTCAATTAGAGCCATGTGAAAATCATAGACATTTAGGTATATTTTCAGGAAAAATTGTAATTGGGCATATCTCATAGATAATACTTGCTCCAGTGTATCCAAAAACTATCTGTTTTGCGGAAGTTGAAATTTACTCTCAACCGACAATATTTGGAAAAAATATATTTTGTTTTTATTCGACCTGTAATGGAATATGGATATGAGTTTAGAATGGCTGTGGTGTTGAATTATCTGACAAACTTGAAGAAATGCAACTCGAAGCAGCAAGGATCGTGACTGGGTTGCCATCCTATGCAAGTAGGGATTCGCTATATTTAGAAATTAATTGATAGGCGACGTAGGAAATGTTTGTGCTTGATGTACAATAAATTATAATATTGCTCCGAACTCATTCCAATTTAAATTTGCAATTCCAGTGATTGCAAATATTGTGCTGCCATTTTTGAGAGCTACAAAGTAGTGTGAATAACCAAAATGTTCGGAATCGACTTAACAAAATCATAATTGAAAATAAATATCTAATAATGATTTTACGCTATGGCAATTAAAAAAACACGGGATTTTCAAAATCCAATGGGAAAATGCAATTTTCCATGGGATTTCACCATTTCCGGTGGGATTTTGAAATATTCCCATGGATTTTTATTTCCCATTGGATTTCTGTAATTTCCCATGGGATAATTTAACTCTTATGGGAATATTTCAAAATCCCATGGGAAATAGTAAAATCCCATGCGAAAATGCATTTTGTCATGGGATTATGGAATTCCCATGTTTTTTAAATTGTAATTGTGTAAAGGTGTGTTAACCTATCGACTTACTAATATGATTTTCGCAATGCCCATGAAATTCCGCATATTTTGGCAATTTACACTACATTTGTATATATGGCAGCTTTCAAAAATGGCGGCACCAGATTTGCAATCACTGGAATTGCAAATTTAAATTGGAATGAGTTTCCACTATATTTAAGGGCAATTCTACCCCTAAAGTTGGGGACCACACTAACTATTCATTACGAAATAGAGAAGATTTTACCATTCCTAATTATCGGTTAGCTCTTACACACCCAAGTTTTTTCCCTTCTACTCTTCGTATTTGGAATTCTTTGGATTTGGATAAGCGAAATGCAGCAACTGTAAATAGTTTCAAAAAATCTTTGAGTATTAAATCTGAAGTTCCATTGTGGTACAATATTGGTAATCGAAAATTAAATATTCTACACACCAAACTTAGATATAGCTATAACAGTTTAAATATGATTTATATCGATTTAATATCAAGGATAACCCAGCATGTAATTGTGGTGCCATTTGCGAAAATGCATATCATTATTTTCTCGAATGCCCACTTTATGATAATTTAAGACAACATTTATTTTTCATACTTAGAATTTATGGAAATGTAGACCTAGATATAATTTTGTATGGAAATGTTGGTCTCACTTTAGAACAAAATAAGGATATTTTTACAGCGGTCCAAATAGCCACAGATTTGATTGACTGTTGCAGATTGTTTCTTCCTTTCTTCTTTTCATCTCATTCTTTCTTTTTTTATCTCTTCTTTTAGTAACATTACAAACGTATAATTATTGTCTTTGTATAATTATAATTACTTTTTTGTACACCTCCAAAAAAGTCAAATGCATTCGAATGTGTTTCTTTTTTTTTCTCATCTTTGAATTCAAGTTGTAATATTGTATGTTGTTTTTTATAAATTGCTGCTATGATATGTTATAAAATGTTATGTTGTACATTGTAGGGAAAGGGCTTATAGTAATGTTGTTATAACTTGTGCCCGATTCCTTTGCTTATTCTTTTGAGCAATAAAATATGTTAAATTCATTCAATGCTGTAAATCATAATTTTACCCTACTTTTAAAAAAGATGTTGAGGTACACAGTTTTCAGTTTTGTGTAATTAGAATTCAGATTTCAAAGAGCTATATGTATAGATCAAACTTAGCAAAAAATATTAAAGATATGTTGGCGGATCACAAAGGGGCCCATTTGTCCGGAAAACTTTTAATTTCGTAAAGAATTTGGGGAAAATTACTAAGTATTAAAGAAAAAAATTTCAAAGACCTCTTTGGAATGTCCCGTTTCAAAGCCTGGACCCACCGGTGATAAAACCCACTATACCATATGAATACAATTTTGGTCAAAGTTTCTATTTCTTGTATCAAAGAAAAAAATCCATAAGATTGGTAAAAATTGGAGTTTTACTGTGCAAATTATGACTTCACTGTTTAGCAATATACGTAAAATTATTGCACAAAAGATGAGAAATCTTTCGTCAATTTTTTAAAGGTTAGATGGTGTTCCGGTAATGTGCTCCTCCATCATACGTGTATTTGGTGGTACTTTTATTTTTAACAAACAGTTCAAAAGGTTTGCAGCTTGAAATGACATACATTAGTATTGTTACATGTAAGCGATTACTGGATCAGCAGTGCTGCATTTTCTTAATTACAAATAAAATATTTAAATCCCTAATGGCTTACAGCTATCCGAAATGCTAAAATTCCAATCTGAAATAGCAAACTTGAAAGTTTAAGAACGAATTACTGATTTTTTCAAAATGTTTTAGAATTCAAGATTTTTTATTTATGATTTTTGGACAGACGATGAAAATTCGATCCGTCCGGTCTACAATGACATTCCCCTGTGTTACATAGGACTTCAACGTCCGAAGAGTCTATCCTGCATAAACAATTTATTGATAAAAAAACACCTTATTTGATTTGACGACGTTATTAGAGAAAAAAGAACGAAATTTTGAAAACAAATGTATTTTTTTGTTGAATTTTAGTTTTTCTTCAAGCTACCTTTAAGTCACAGACCCCCTCCACAATGTAATACACATCAGTTGTACCTGTTAATAAATGATGATACATATATCTAACTTTTGAATAAATTGAATTAATATATACTGCAGTAAACCTTTTTGATATTAATGCCAACAATTTTCGAAATCCCTAAATAGAAAATATTCTAAATTAATAAGTATTATTCGTGGATTTAATGCTTCTTGGCGAACACTATTTATCTAACTGAAAAAAGCCTATATATAATACTTCCCATTTGCACCAGACAATTGGCTAAATAGTACCCTGTCCTGTAAGCAAAAGCATATATACATCTAATTTGTTTGAAGCTAATGACCGTTGATCATTTCTTATTTTCCCGGCTGCTGAATCTTGCTTGAAATAATCTCCTTGGTAACCCCGGGCGTTATGTTTGTACATTTCACATCATAAAGCCGGATTACCAAAGGGTGTATCCAATGTTAAAAACAAAAGTACAAGAAATGGTCCCGGCAGTTTACCTTGTAAGAAAATGTGGCAGCTGTTCTTGACAAAATTACAAGAAACGCTTCCACTTACCTTGCAAAGAATGTAGTTGTATTTTTCGATGTTTCTCGTTGGTAAACCCCAGCGTTAGGACGTCAAAAGTAAATCTTAATGCCGGATTACCAAAGAAAACAGAAAAACATGTTTCAGGTATTCGTATTTTTTCTTCACTAAATCCACACCTTATGAAATTTTCTTCAAGGACTATCACAACTAAACAGAGGTCCACAATTTCGATGTCCAACAAAAATGTTTGTTCATTGATGCTGCATATGTCCTCAATTAGAAGCACAAAGTGGCTTCAACATCAAACACAATTATATACGAAGAGCATGTCACCGAATAAATTCAATTTCAAAATTGAACTCGCTGGAGATAAAATGAACCCTTATAACACATGAAATTTACAACATTCGATGTTTTGGTTAGAAACAAAAGTAACGCCCGCATTAGAAATGATGTAAAAAAATAACAATATAGGTGATAAATTATGAAATTTGATATGTTGTACAACAATTTTCGTAATATTATGACAGTGCACTGAAAACCCCGCAACATCGGTCATTGATCCCAAACAAAGCGTCGCAAAACAGAAAGAGTTCAGCATCACGTATTCTCTTCCAAGTCATCTGCACCGGAGAATTTTTTTTTAAAACCTATACAATAAAATATGGATTACTTCACTGCTGTAGTGCTTTACTTTTGTGGCGTTCCTGATAAAATTTCATTCATTTGTTTTGTTTCTGGCATGTCGTCTCCATTTGTGTTGCGTCTGGATTTTCGTATTCATTTTTAATTTGTTCAAAAGTTTTTGATTTTAGAGTTTCCTTTACGATGTGTTCATAAACATTACTTTTACATACATTTGTATAATCATTATTTGTTGATGTTCTAGACTTAGTTACAATACTACAAGATCTTAGAATTGCTTCTAAATTAAAGAAAATCTTGTTAAACGTAAGGGGTATCTCCCTCTTGCAAAGCTCTGTCCTTAGCTGATTTTTGCCTTCCTATTTAGATCCAATTGGTAATTTGTTTTCTATCAGCTTTTGCAAATATTTTGGTTCATGGATTTCTCTAAATTTTGATTTTATCTGCACTGATGAGACATAAATTGTCGAAATGCGCATATGCAGAACCAAAATTCACAGTAACCTCGGTATTTTGTCATTCGAACCTGATTAAGGACAGAAAATTAAATAAAGAGCACTCAACAGCAGTATTTTATTTTATACTCTGCAACAATGCAAACAGAAAAAGTAGACCCGACATTCTGAGAACATGTTAGCAACTCCTAACCATAGAAATTTTGAGATTACCGATTTACGAAGTACAAGCCATTCTAAATGTCTGCTTTTTAGAGAGTCATGTTCTCAACACATAACTAAAGTGCAGCTGGATTTAACTTATAAAATACTCATAAACTGAATTTTGCGTCCTTATTCTCGTCTGCTTGGCCACAAAAGATTCCCTTGTTTGTTTTTATTTTAATGCAGTTGGACAGCCTACATTTGTATGATCAATGATCATTTTTATAATTAAACTCTTATTTTTTTCTCTATTATCTCATGATAAATAAACAATGAAAGGGTATGGAGTAAATGCAAATGAGATAAAGTAAAACCAAGCAATGGAACAACACTTTTATTGTTGCTCTTCAACTTGAGGTTACCATGAGGCCTTCGATAATGAGCTTTGCTAATACCTCGTAGTTAGTTCAAGACGAACCAACGCGCCGGTTTAAGTGGAATTCATTGCTAGATGTCGAGCAATGCTACACCCATGCTTCGCATTCATGAATGAGGGATCGTCAACAAACGTAAAATTCAAATTTCAAAGTGTTCTTACAACGGCTGTCATCCGTTGCCCGACCAAAAGACAACAACATATAAACAACCAAAATAAAAAAAAGAAGGGAAACGGGGAATGTGTCACCAAAAGACACTCATCGAGTCAATCGCAAGTAAACTTGGCATAATAAAATAGTGAGATGTGGTCATTGTAAACAAGGGGTCAGAATATCATTTTGAAATTACAAAAAATAAGACGCAAAATTTTGAAAAAATGACAGTGTATCTAATGGCATATAAAAAGTCTCTCATAAGAACAAGTACACCACAACTTAGATATATATATATAGAGCACACCTCTTGTAAGGTGAATCTTTTTACGGACTTCACACTGCAGGAGAGACAAGCTCCGGTCTTAAATAAACAAAAAAATGATACGGAATAAAAAGTATGTTAAATCAAGCAATCGAAAAACTCTTTATTGTTGTTCTTGATCTTGAAGTCACCATGAGGCCTTTAAAAATGAGCTTTGCTAATACCTCTATCTGTTTTGGTGTTTGGTTTTCCAAAATGCAATGAAGAACAAAATAGCCAGCTTTTGAACTTCAGTTAAAAGCAATTCCAGGGGCGGATCCAGA